>JAVQJG010272148.1:0-43561 GCA_036024015.1 Craterocephalus amniculus
AATAGGCCGCCACCCGCTGAGTTGTTTGGACGGAATAAAGTGCAAAACAAGAAATCACATTAACTCCTGTCTGACTCGCTCTACATTGTTTACTTTATTTAGACAAAACTTTAACTTGAAAATAGGCTACACAAGTCAGAAAATGGCAAAAATCATTGTTTACTTGCCTAGATTTCTGTTTCTGGGTAACATCGTTAACGTGAACGCAGCGTGATTGCATCACCAGACTCACATCTGTGAGCAACGCAGCTGCCAGCAGAGGATCAGACGCGCGTTTTTTTGTCGATGTGAAATCAGCCAAATGCCGATTGATTGCGGGTTAACACGGCTTTGAAAAACCCGCGTCGACGCGCTAATTTCAGTGTGAAAGTGGCTTTAGACCTTAGAGTGGTTTTACTTGTCAAACACCCATGACCTTTGTCTCACAGCTGCAGTAACTTGTTGGACATGAGATTAATCTTTTTAGATCATTAAAGAATAAATGTATCTCTTCTTCTGGCATGGTAGATGTTCAATTTATTTTAAAATGATCCAACTTCTTAAAGAAAACAACGCAAGACACTGATGCAAAAGTCACTCATAGTCAGGCAACTTCAGATATGTACATTTATTCCAGTAAAGGATATCAGTTATTATGCAATATCAGATCAATGTCCTCATTAAGTAACTATTTAACAACTCTTACAGCAAAATATTCTTCTTGTCTGAGTTTTCTCAGCCTTGATTGATCTGTTTTGATTTTTTTTGTAAGAAATCCAGCCAGTTCCACAACATATTCAAGTACAGTCATACATCAGATATTCATTAACTTTTTTAACAGTCATCATTATAAGCTTCTTGTTAAATTATTGCCATACTCATCCATATCATACAGCAAACTTAATACCTTGATCATTTTAAATCCTGGCAGTTTGGAAACCCTTACAGGCTCCTGGAGAAAAAACGAGCGATATTCTCAGCTTCTCTGTGTCTTTGACATACTGAGGATTTAATCTCCTCTGCCGTACTAACCAAGACTAATCAGCCACAGTCTCAAATAGACAATACTTCCTTATCAGTGACTGAAGAGGCGCTTCCCTGTATGTTTGTAAAACAGTTTGCTGATCCATTTCCTCTGCTAGCCTCAGTTTTTGCTGTTCCTTCTTCATTTGTAAGTGGTCCGGGGGGAAATTTCTCTCTTTCTGGCCTTCTTGGTTGTGTATTTATTTTGAAGTTTTTCTGAAACACTTTGTTTGCCCTCAAAGGAACAGCCAACTGTGGAGCTGAAGTTAACCCTGGTGTTTACAGTCCGTGTGACTGCAGATTACAGGAATGTGTGGTGTGCCAACACAACCATTTTGGGACAGCAGAAAAAGTCTACAGAGCTGTGCTTCAATTAAAATGCAATTGAAATACCTCAGAAAATTCCATAAAATGTTTCTTTTTTTCTTTTCTTTTTTTGTGACTGAAGACTTTAAATCTGTCTTTTTCATTTCAGATTATGAATCTCTGAGAATTGGCGGGTTGGTGTTTGCTGTGGTGCTGTTTCTCCTGGGCATCGCCCTCATAGTCAGTAAGTACTCATATACACAGCTTGTGTGGAATGTTGAGTGTGAGTGTCGCTACACAGCGATCCCTCTACTATCTACTGACTTCAAATGGTGCTGCAAGGCATGCGGGCTCCAGTTGCTCTCAGAGGTCTAGTAAAGGCAGACAGATGCTAGTTGCACAGTGTCAGCACACTTCCCACAAGTTGGCCTTTATATCCATCCCCTTTCTCACATAGTGTCCTTCCAAGATCCCTCCTCCGAACTGCCAGCTCATGGTGCTTCTTCTGCTGGTTGTAGTCCTGAAACCTAAACCAGCCAATAAATAATTCAGATGTACTCGCACACCCTGCCACAGTGGGTCTCTGCACTCTAGTAATGCCTCTAGTGTGAAAGACTTGGTTAGAATATTAAGATTTTAATAAGTTAAAAAAAAACTGACATTGATGCTGTGAAATTATATTTTTGTTACATGTAGAAGATACATTTATTTCTATATGTTTTTAATTATTTTCAGAAAATCAAATCACGTCCTTTGAAATCTTAATTTAGTTATAATTTTACTCCTTGAACAAATAATTCCGTTTTTTCCAACAGCCTGCAGGACCCAGCCCTCACTGTGTGGCAAAGAGATTGTTTTCCTCTCGAGGCATCAGCCTTTAGTCAACTTGCTGAGGAGATTAACTCGGTACAAGAGGCTCTGTTCTGCAAATCTGCATGTTTTGTTTTGCTACACTTTGCTTCGACATTTAAAAAGAAACTTGAGGGAGTCTTGATTTTTTTTCTTCCAGTAGTGATAATTGTTGTAAGGTCCATGTCCTGGCATCTTTCTGATATCCAAGAAAATTAAGATTTCATCAGCAAATGTAACAATCTTGGCCTGTACGGCCTAATGATTCTAGGTTTTGAATTATTAGCTAAACATCAGAATTTTGCAGTTATTCACTGATGTGAAAACAGTCTTGCGTTCAGTAAACTAGAAGTTTGTTTGGTCTCCTGAGGCTTGCAGCCCTGGCTTGAGCACATGTTCGATGTTATGGTAACAAGTCCATCCAGTCTTGGGGCAGCTGCCTCCTCTTTTATCAGAAGTGGGGTTTTTTTGTGACTTTAGCAATTCTATAAATGTTGTTTGCCCTTTGTCATTTTTTTCTTGTTTTTGCCCTGAAATAGGTCGAAAGTGTACCTGTTCAAAGAGTGACAAGTCAAGGTATTTTTTCAGACTTTAAATTCCATTCAAAGTATTTTAATATTTAAATCTCAAATGGTGGTATTTTTATGCTGTGTATCTTTCACATTTAGTTTGGCTCTGTAAGGCACTTTTCGTTCACAGCTGTTTGATAGATTTATAAAACTAAAGCTGAGTTAAGATAAATCTGCACTTTTGTAAGTGCAATTACTTTGAAATTTAATTTCCACAGATCCAGAGGTCCTGGTGTGGACCCAGCAGTCCAGAGGGGTAAAGGTTCTTCTTTATTCTATCAAAATAATTGTAAATGTTATTCATTTTTTGTGGAATTCATCCAAACCCTCTTTTTACAGCTTAACAGACACTGCAGACAAACTGGTAAGTTATCAGCCATGTATACATAAGGAGCTGGAAGAAGTGAAGTCAAACTCAGCATTTTTACTTCTTTTCACAGTCTGAGAGTTGCCATTAGGTGGCAGCAAACACCACAATCACAGCAGAGGATCATCTTTCCACAGCACAATACGAAGCTTTCTTGAATTTTAAAATGTTCCTTTTCTCCTGATTTCCTTTTTTTATGTTTATATCATCAGTAACTGTCACTAGTTAACGTTTTGAATTTATATAGTAGCTTTAGTGTGATTTTCATTTATATTTTTGTGACTTTCAAATTGCTGCTAAATAATAAAAAAAATCTTTTAGAAAAAAAATATCTACCTCTCTTTCTTGTTTTGTTTTTATTCATACAACTGTAGTAGACAATAAAGGTAGCCTTGTGTTATGCAGCAGTCCAGTTCCTGCTGACACTGCAGACACTTCAGTTGCACATGCAGTAGTAACTATCAGCAGTGAGTGTGGACCCGATTATGTTCTGCATCAAGCAGCCTTTGAAAAGACAGTGCACCTAACTGTACCGACCTCTGTTTTCTATGCAGTTAATTGTCCAATTTTCTACCGTAGTGATTCTTACAGCCTCTGCAAGGGTAAAAGCTGCAAATGCAGACTGAATTTTCCCTAGAGTTACAAGCACAGGCTGACTGCACTGCAGAACAGAGCACAAGAGAGAAATGGGTGCACTTCCAGCACGGAAGTCAATATTTCTGCATAGAAACAAACAGCAATATTTGTAGGAGAAACATAGGGATGTTAGTGTGTTTGGTCTGCAAATGGTGAAGAGAACTGATTTGCTATAAGATATTTAATCTATCATTCATTTTAACTTAGAGCTGTCATGGTGACCTAATATCCCCAGGAAACAGGGTTTAGCTGTTTGTTTGTTTTTTAGTACTGGGATTGCCAGTGGATTGCACCAGTAGCTCAGCAGTCAGTGTAATGTTTCATCTTCACCACTAGAGGATTGACTCTGAAAGTGCACTGAAGCAGCTTTCCCCGCTGTGCTGTCCAGCTCCTCCAGTCATATCCAGGCTTTAACTGCAACCAAGTAAGCAGCTATATTTCCAGCAGAAAGAACTCTTCCACATCTCTGCACTGCAGCCATGGCCACAGCAGGTTTGTTTGTTTTTTTCCTATTAGGGGTTGTTGCATTCTGTACGTGAAGAATTTTTATAGATAATAGAGAAAAAATACTTTTTCCCCTTTTTTAAAAAGTGTAATTGTTTAGTGATACATATTTATATACAAAGTGGAAAAAGTACAATTTCCATGCCTGTCCTGACGTAATTTATTTGTACTTTACTGTGCTACATTCCAAGGAGCTCAGATGAATGTTTCAGTGTCACAATAAGGGAAATTCTCATGTAAACCTCCCACTAGTTTCTCTGAAACTGATCAGTTTTTGTGGAAGAGGGAAACCGTAAGGCAAAATAAAAACTGCTCTCTTAGCCCCTTGGGACAGGATTTAGCTGTGTTATATTATTAACGTCCTGATAACCTACTTAGCTGCCCCAGTCTTTAGCCGACGACACCTTCATGTATGTCAAGTTTTTTGCATTGCTTAAACACCAATCTTTTCAAATGGCCCCTCAACTTCATCACTTTTCTCTAGTCGAGCCCCCACCCTCCTTTTTTCTGCTGTGATGGTGCTGCTGCTGGCTTGTAACCCATTTTTTCTGCTGAGCGAAGATGCTGCATAGAGCGTCTCTGAGTGGGGGGGAAAAAAATTCCCCTGTGGAGGGTTGAAGCCAGACCTGCAGATATAGGGAAGCTTCAAGCCCTGCCCTACTCAAAACACACACACAGAAAGCTTTTTATTGTCAATTGTGTTGTGTGTTTAAGCTGATGTGAACTGATGAGATTTTTTATTTGCAGAATCACTCTTTCCAGACCAAAGTGACTTTGATTATGGTAAGATTTGTACAATTTACAGTACTAGGTTTTTACATATTGAGTTCTGTAGCTGCAATATATGATGAAAAGGTGTGTTTGGTGAAGTCCCACATGGTTTTTTCCCTTGTAGATTATGAGACGTTGCGGACCACAGGCGTTATCCTCGCTGTCATTATGTTTGTGTCTGGCATTTTAATAGCCCTAAGTAAGTTTACACCTTTTATTCTTTTAATATAACCACAATTAAGAAGCTTTACCAGATACACATGACATTAACTGTGTAACTTATCTATCATTCCACAAACAGGTAAAAAGTTCACAAAATGTTTTAAATCCTCATCCAAGTAAGATTTGTGCAAGATTTTATGGATGATCTGCCCGTGCATGTTGTATGAATTTGGATTGATAACGACTGTGAGCTGGGGAAAAATGAAAAAAAATCACCTCACTAAAAATATTAATGATGATTATTTCCCTATTTTTTTCATCTCCCTGCCCTGGATGCCACTTCTCTAAACACTCCCTCCCTGATCTGCATACACAGCCTAAGATACACCTCCAACACTTCAAGCATTACACAGATGTGTGTGTGCATTTAACGCACTGGTCATGTGTTGGCTGTGAATGGGCAGTGTCTACACCCAGCTGATCGCATGCTGCTTGAATGGCAAAACAAGATGATGAGCTTTGTTTGAACAGCACAAAAAGCTGCGCAGGGGTTTTACAGATAGACTGGGTTGAATGTTTGAAGGTTTGTGAGCTCTGTTACTTTCTAGTATTTCTACTTAAGTCCAACATCTGAAATTATCAAATTTACAAATAACTAAAGCTAAAGATATATTTTTTTTAAAAAACATTTTAGAAGAAATTATAGGGGGAAATGATTTGTTGTTGAGGAAGGCAATCCGATATCGTTATTGTATCATAAATGTATCTGTATCATATCTCTTAGTCTGATATCTTGTCTACAAGTATTGTAGATAAACAATCAAAGGAAAAATCAAACCAGATGAAAACTGAGGTTGTAAAGAAAGAGCCGTATTAAGAAAGGATAACACTTCCTTTCACTATGAGAAAGCCATCTGTGCAGCATGGGCTTGGTGGCCTCATGGTTTGAACTTGTTTTGCATATCTGTACTTGCTGTACTTTATGAGAAAATGGAATTTGAAAGAGATCAGTAAATTCTGGAGGTGAATGTCAGGACATTTGTGTGTTAAGCATGTGAGTAAGCGCACAAGTCATTTTTCTAAGAATTGTTCATAAAGAGTAATTGAATGTTTCGCAATGGCCGAGTCAGATTCCTGACCTTGATTCATAGGTCAGGTAATGTAAATGTTTCAGAGAAACCCACCAATACTCCCGAACTGAGTTGTTCTGCACACGTTAAAATTCCTCAGAGGTGATGTGCAGGACTCACAGATGCGTTTTTTACTGGGCAAGACAATCAACACAATGGTTTTCTCGCTTTTTTAAAATCTAAGCTAATCACTTTTCTCAGTAAATACACCAAACCGGTATTATTTGTGTATTCCATTTCTGAGAGGAACTTCCATTTGTCCTCCTGTAGGACCTCTGTTAAAGTGTGTTAATATTTTGCATCATATTTATCTAAAATGTTAAAGTGTTCACAAATTTTCAAGCACTACTTATGAAAACTCTGTGGCTTCAACTGATTTTAAGCAGATTTTCCCCAATAATACGAATAATCTGTCACGTGCAATTTAGCTGTTAGTTGTTGCCACAGATCTGTTGTTGAACACTTGTTTCATTTGGAATTTTGACTATGCTTGACAATGTGCTTTTATTTACTCCTTTTCATCCTTGTTCCTAAATGCAGCTCAAGTTCTTCTGGTACCCAAATTCCAAAGACGGAGAGTGAGTAAATTTGACAGAGTAACTAATTTGAGCCACAACTGTATTCCTCCTGTCATTTGTCACGTATTATGGTATGTTCTATTCTTTTTCAGTTCCTCCTCCAGCTGTATAGAAAATGTAGCATGTGCAAAGGAAAGAAGAATGTCATCGAACGCTCAACGCAGGCAAACCCGCACCAGCTATTTTGTAGAAATTCTTCCTGGGCTAAAATACCTCTGCCAGTTGGACGGATGGTTGGTGGTTTAACAGGGTTTCTCAACGTATCCTATCATGATCAATATCATTCCACTGAATTCTAAATAAATAAAGACATTCTCATCAATAAGACTCCATAAGGTGCACTTAAACAAATACAACAAATGTGATTTCTCATTCGTATATTTTATTCCTGTTCAACAATAAAATTGAAAGCATGATTACACAGTCATAAATTTGTCAATTTTGCATCAATGTGACTCAATTTACTGATCATGATTGACATATATCATGTGGTTTGATTAATTTTCTGTTATGTATCAATTTATCTGTGTTTCACAGAAAAAGAAAATAAAGGTGGGAAAAAGGGAAAAATAGCTTAATAACACAATAAATAATTCCAATAAAAAAACACAATGATGAATATTAAACATGATGTAATGCCTTAGATGTCTAAACATCCTATGTTCCTGTGAAGCCTTAACAGATTTCTTACTACTTTCAAAATGGAAATTATCTACACTCTTGTTAACAAACAAGTTTCTTTAAAATTATTTCAAGGACATCAAATCTGAATTAGGAATTGCCAAAAATAAACAAAGTAAAGGAATGAGAGCGTCCAAACAAGAAATTCAAGCAATACATTGTTTACTAGTGAGACTTATCTCTTTTGGGGGGGGTTACAGGAATTTACCGCGAGTCTAAAGTCAAAGATGACACACAACTGAGAAACATGAAATGACTCACTCATTTCAAGCTTTTTGTGTCAGTGCAGGTAGGAGGAAAGGGGCTTGAAGAATAAAGGCTTCTTCATTTAAAGACCAAATTGTTGCTAGACGAAGCTTTCTTGGCGGGTGGTGTAGTTTCCATGCTGTTCATTTCTACCCACCTAAAGTATAAGTGGGACTGTTCAAAGACTACCTCGACATCAAAACAATCTGATGCAAGTGTGCTCAATTTACTGATGACTCATGAGTAAAATGTACTGCGCCTTAGACAATATGTTATCGCTTAAAATGTAATCTCTGAAAAAAGCAAAGCTCTTTGTCATCAGCAAAAAAAAAAACAAGCTTTTACAGCTTCTTTTCCCACAAAGAAAATTGGGCTCGTTGTTACAATTATGTATGATACATACAGAAAGACAGTAAAAAAATTACATTAAAGATCAATTTTGAACACATTAATTCTTAACATAAGATTAAGATACACATGCTTACAGTAATGAAAACCATCACTCAGAGTATCACTATGATACCTCATTGATGGGGTTTTTTAATTGGAGACCTAGAGGGGTTTCAGGGACATAGTCCTGGAGGTCATTTGCATGATTTCACAGAAATCAACGATAAATTGGGAAATGAGCCTAAGAGGAGAATGAGAATCATTCCAAGATCCCAAACAACATCATAATTTTTATGACTTAACTTTTATCTCTACTTTTAAATAAACTCCCATTTCTTCAGTTATTATCTGTAAGTGTTTAACACATATTTTTTGTAAGTAGGAATAAAAAAGCTAACTTTGCAAATCATTAATCCGTTCTGTTTAGACCAATGAATATAATACTATAGGTTCATAAACACCAAATGTAACAAAGCAAATTGGATCATTAAAGCTTAATTTGTTTAAAAAAAGTGAAGTAAAGATAAATACACCACATATATAGGCCAAAGATTCCCAAAATCTTACAACAGTAAAAGCAGCATCCCCTTTCTTAACAGAGGAACCGACTTAAAGACTCTTTCCCTCTAAATGGGAATTACAAGTGGTTTCAATCATTCCTGGTCCTGCAAGGACACAATACGTCGTCGAGAAGAAGCACTTCGTTTCTTCAACATGAGTTTGAGCTACGGATGAAAAGATAAAGCAAATACAGTAAATTACCCTAAAAAAGACGTTAAAACAGTTAAACCTAACATTGTGAGATAAAGGCCCGTGTACCTGCTCTCCCTGCACATCGCTCTGCAGCAGGTGAGCTGGCTGGTCATTCTCCAGGTTACGGATGCTGGGATCAGCCCCTCTGCCCAACAGCAGCTGGAGGATCTCCTTCTGGTGGGGGTTACCATGGAGGCCAGCCGCCATGTGTAAAGCTGTGTGGCCATGAGCCTGTGAAAAAAAACAACATGCAAATGCAGCATGACTCGCCGTGTTTACAGGCAGCCTAGTGATATGGTGCAACCGACTGTGTATATGCAAACACACAGACAGATCTGAAACAAACAGGTCGCAGTTTCGCGTCAGAGTGGGACTCACTTTCATATTGACAAAGTCTTTTAGGTTTGGCAGGGGAATCCTCAGCAAATAGCGCACCAGGTCAATATTCCCCTCCTTTACAGCCAAGTGCAGGACTGTCTTGTTACTTTTGATTTCCTGGAATTGGAAAATTGGAAGCAAATTAAAAAACCATAGTGAAACCACCAGTCAAACTTTGCCCTTTAAGAGCCCAAGATGATAGAGAAAACAAGAGAGAGAGGATAAGGGGAAATGGCTTGTACTATGACATCATACTGGTTAAATGAAACATGGGCACTTCCCCTACGCACTGTACATTTTCGCTCACACTTCAGACTGACACTTTGATTATTAGCCTTCTTTTTCACAAGCTGTTGAGCCACTGTACCTGGCTGAGAAGGAAAGCCCCAGCATTCAGCAGCATCTGCACACACGAGAGCTTCTCATTAGCTTTGGCCTGGAGATTAACATCGGCGGGCCCGACGGTGGACAAAGCCTTCACGGTGACACTGTGAGAAATGACTGCAGTGTGCAGCGCAGTCATACCTGAAGCAAAGAAAGAAGACACGTGTAACTTTGAGCTGAAATTATGATTCAGGGTTTGTTAACACAGATTCTACCTCCTTTAATTGTTGGCTTTACAATAAAAAGAATTAGAGCATGAAAGTACCTTCAAAGTTGCGGGCTTCCAGGTTGACAGATGGTCTGCTAGACAGAATTGCCTGAAGGAAAAATTAAAATCAGTATAGAGGCTTTCAAAATAAACTTGTTTTTGTGTTGTTTTTTTTCTTATTTACAATTCAATGCCAAAGTAATCAAGATGCGGTTATTATTTACCTGCAGAACCCCGGGGAATCCATAGTGAGCAGCCAGATGAAGCGCAGTTTGTCCTTTAACATCACAAGCGGTGATGTCTGCCCCTAAAGACAGCAGATCTTGGACAATCTCTGGATGGTTTGCCGTCACTGCCACCAGTAAAGCTGTCTGCGCAAACATGTATTATACAAATTACAATCACTGTGTGTTTGCCAAAGGCATTTTTTTAAAATAAAACGTGTAATTTTACATTCTTTAAAAGAAATGCACATTTCTTGATCTTACCTTTCCCTTGTGTTCTTTGGCATCGAGCTTCCCCACATCCCTCAGCTTCTCTGCAGCAGCAAAGGCACACTCCCTGAGTCCCTTAGCAGTGTAGATGTGCAGGATGCTAAAGATGGCAGGGCAGAAGAAGAATTACATATAAATTAGGCTGGCTAATCATTGTGATCCACACAACAAATTTCACTCTGAACCATTTCACTATTAAAACGTCATTCTATTTTACTGGTCTTTCTAATCGTTGAGCACCATTGCCTGACTCACGGGCTTTTTTTTTCTTAATCATTTTCTGAATTCACCAAACTGCCTGTGCGGTTTTCACTTTCAGCTCTCGGATGAAAACAAAACTCAGCGGATGTAAATAAATCATGTATTTGTTTATTCACTTTAAACCAATCCATTAATGTCAAAACCGAGGTTTTCGAGAGGGGCCGGTAAGACTGAATATATTGTTTTGTACTTTTGTTCCTAAATATGCTAAAAGCTAACGGTTCAGACTATTTCTTCATCTACATATGTAACCTACACTATTAGTGTAATTTTACAATTTCAGCTCTGAAATTTCCAAATTTGTAATTTATTTTTTTTCAGTGCTTTAGTAAGAAAAAAATATCAAAAATAGGATATATTTAAAGACACTCACGTGTCTCCATCTTCATCCTGACAGGTAGCTCTGCAGTAGTCCATCCCATTGAGCAGCATCCTGGCCTCTTCCAGCTTTGTGGCATCCATTGGTGGACCAAACATCTGCTGTGTGGTCAGACTGGTACCTGCAAGCGGCCAAGACGAAGCCATGGTGGGATCCGTGACGGCCATTTGGTAGTCCTGCTGGAAATAATTTGATATAAGCCAACAACATTGAGGCAAGGGAATGAATTTAGGGGGAAAATTCAGCATATTATCAACAAATCTTACATATGAATGAGCCATTGTGTCTAGAAATCCTTGGACTTGCTGCTGGGTGCTGTATTCTGGTGTCATTGGGAGGTTGTAGGCTGCACCATAGCTGGGTCCTTGATGGTTGGCGAAGTAACTGAGTGTAGAGTCAGCAGGTGTGGTCCATGGTTCATAGCTCACTGCCATGTCTGAGTAGCTGTTTGCTGCACCTAGAATTGAGCCAGCATTAACTTTCACACTCGTTTGTTCAGAAAAAGAAAAAGTATTTCCCTGAATTCATCCTTTTAGATGTCATTCAGATGCCCAGCACTCACTTGTACAGGTAAATGTTTCTGATGAAGATAAGTCCTGTAAGAGGCAACAGAAAATAGCAGATCATTAGCAAATATCGTTAAGAAAAATTATTTATGATCATATTTGGTGAGATGCTGATTGGCTTACTGCCACAGTAGTTGGAGGGACAGGATTTGTGCTGGCAGTAGAACAGGGAGATGGTACGGCCAACGACCCACGTCTTCTCTTCTGCTCCAAGAGTTTTTTCACTGTGGGCAGGGTGCAACACGCCTTCTCTTTTGTCGCTAAACAGGATAAATAATAAAGGGAATGACGATTTGGTACAGTTTATTACTCACTGATTTTTGTTGACATATTCAAACAAGCATTTACTTCACTCTTGAACAAAGCAAGGAAATAAACATTACACACTTCACCTAAAAAGATTTTATCACCTTACTTTCATAGTTTCTTTAGTTGCAAGATGTTAAAAGGATTCCATGCATTTATTGTCTGTTTTCAAGCCATCCCACAACATTTGGGGATTTTAATCTGTCCTTAACTGGGCTATTCACAAACCCTTTGACTCTTTGCTGAGCAGCTCCAAGGTGGTTTTGCTGGTGTGCTTGGGATCATCTTTTCTTCAATCACTTTTTGATGAGAATCAAACTATAATGCATCCACCACCATGCTACACAGCATCCTGAGAAGCTAAATGGTTTGCACTAACCGTGCCCGTAGCCAAAACAGCTTTGATCCATCTGTCTACAATATTTCATTTCAGAAGTTCTGGTCTACATGTTCCTTTGCATGTATTTTATGTTTCTTAATGCTGCTAATCAAACATGTTTGTGACAGATTTTTGTTATTTTATTTCCCTTTTCAGACTCAAACCTCAATTTTTTTTAAGAAACATGAAGAGCTTTACAGATCAAAGATTACCACAGTCATCACCACAGCAAAGAGGGCAGAAACATGCAAGAACACGCAAAAAGTTTAATAAGGGATATTTAACATTATCAAGTTTGAAACTCCTTATTTTATTGTCATGAACTGAATAGTGCAATAAATGGATGAGGATACCTACTTTTATCCATTTTAAACATATATTTATATTTTTAATTATAATTGACTACAAGATGTTAGTTTTAGCTTTCATCTCTAAGTCTGACAACTTTATCTGTGGGTATTGTTAAAAAAAAAATGTTTTCTATACATGTGCAAACTACATTTTGCCATTTAATTTTTTTAGTTTTATAACAATAAAACGAAATTTAGAAATTGCCCATCAAAGATTTTCAGAGCCCATATTGCCTTTTTCACATGTCAAAATGTAAAAGTTAAATATTAACCTTAAAATTTGTCTAATGATGCTTTTTTTTCAAAACCAAGAGCGAGAAAAAATATTGCATGTAAATTGTGTATATAATGCTTCTTCTTTGTATTAACTAATAAATGAAGGCAGTAAAAAATAGATAGATAGATATCTCATTGACAAATTAAGTATATATGGCAAACATTTATCTACAGTAACTCTAACAAAAGATCTCCCAAAGGTATGATTTTATTTTTTGTAATTATAAATCAAAACGCTTTTTTAAAAAAGAGTAAAAAGAGTCAAATAGATAATTGAGATTACACATCACATTTTAAAATTGCTCCCTCTAGTTTAGCTTTAATGGGACTAAATAGTCAGTTTTCCCAAAGATACAAACTGTTGAAGTGTTTGGAAACAGAAACATGAGGCAAATCCTATACTGGGCTAACATTATTCATGTTTTGAGTTAAGTCTGATAAAGCTGCACATGCTTGTTATCATTTGGATGATACTGCCTCTGCTCAATTTCTCCATGTTTCTACTCATCTTTTCACACATATAAAAGAACAAAAACTAACGCCATGATTCTGTTTCCCCCTTCTCGTTGTATCATTTCCACTGAACAGGTAAGGAAAAAGAGAAAAACAGGAAAAAAATATTACAAAACAGAATTCTGATGTTTCCAATAGACAGCCTGTGACCACACATGCTGTTTCCTAAAGAACTTCACCCCACACATGAAAGATAAAATACTGGGTCTATTTCCACAGTCTCCGTGGAACCAAAGTACAAAGTCAAACCTTTGAAAAACCTCCTCCATTAGGAGAAACCTCCTCCATCATGTGGCCATGCAAACCAGAGATTCATCAGAAAACCTTCAGCATGGGATTGCCACCGCTTATTTTCTATGACAGCTTCCGTCCCGCTCCATTACGCTACAGAAACAAACCACATCTTCCTGCCTTTGTTACAGGCACGTCACCTGACACACGTAGATGCTTTTTTTTCCTCCTTCTCTCTGTTAACCTACATGTCTATGTGGCAGAGCATCCGAGAAGTAAATTTTTGTTGTTTTTTTTTTGGTTTTTTTTGCTTTTTGAATATTGTCCATTAAGGACAAGACAGCCCTGTTCTCTGAAACAACCCCCACACACACAGAAGAGATTGAGGGAGAGAGTGTGTTTCCGGAAGAAGAAAAAAATGCAAATCCAACCGAGACAACATATGAAAGCATGGGTTTGCCAGTTTAGATTTCTGTGAATCGAATGCCTCCTCTTATAAGAAAATGGCTTTCACTTCCACATGTAAAGCTATTCTGTTGCACTGCATAGCCCCAAAACCTGAACAAAGGTTACTTGAGCAGCATTCAGGACATCAGTCAGGACATTTAAATGCTGATATGTTTCATTTTCAACTTTAAGAGGTGTTACTACAGGCTTACTCAATCCTGACTCATTTCATCTCTACCACAAAGTGTTACCTTTGACCTTTTACTTTTGTCTGACAACGTAACTCTCCAACATGAGCACACAGCATGTTTTAAGGAGTTCTCTCAGATGCAAAAGTTGCTTGATTCTTTGCTCTTTTTTTGTCCGACGCATTGCATAAGAGAAGCAGGAAGCAACAGGATGGCTTTTAATAATCTGGCCAACAGTAAGAGGAGACAGGCACCTTTGGGTTAACCCTAACACTAACAGAGGTGGTGGAAACCCCTGGACATTGAGTCACGCGCGTGGGAGGCTGGGGATTCCGACGACCTTTCTTTTTTGGCTCCATCCACAGAAAAGAAAGAAGCAGTGCATAACCAGTTTCCTCATTTTGCGGTTTAGTAGACTCGGGGCAGCAAAAAAAAAAACAAAACATGAATGCAATCACCCAGGCATGCTCAGCAGAGAGCAAGTACAACATGTAACACTGTCACATCACACAACTTGCTTGTCTGGCATTTATCAAAAGGGGAAATGAAAACATGCTACTAAGGGTGGAGATCCATCAGGGATTCCCCAACAGAGATCTGACTGCTGGATTCACCTAAATTATGATGTCATACAGATATCACTGACATGACTTAATGAATAGTTCATGTACATTGTTTTATAAAGCAGTAGACAAATTGTACAACAATTTTCACGACAAGCAACTGGAAATACTGCTTAAGTCTAAAAGCTTTTAAAGATTTATCATCCAGAGAACAAATCCCATCAGAACTGCTCAAAACTATCATATGAGGCAGCCTATGTGTGATGTACAAACTTGTAAATAAAACCAAACTTTTTATTGGTTATATATAGAACTCCATCAAAAATCATCTAAAAGTTGTTAACATGTTCAGCAGTATCAACATAAAAACGAAGCAAAGCTTGTCATCATTCTGGCTAAAACATTCAACTCAGTGTTTATGAAGCTGCAATAACCCGAAATAAGAACATCTAACGCCGGATCGCTTGTAGTGTTGCCATGGTAATGTATCAAGGGCAAGCATACTCACATCTATCAAAGTGCATGTCAGAAACGGTTTTTTCCTCTGATGTCTCTAGTTGATCGTCCACTCAGTCACCAGTCTGTTACAATCGGGATTGACGACGTCTGAGGAAGCTGTGCTGATCATCAGGTGGGCAGGAGCGTGTCTGACTTCTTGTAGCAGCAGCTGTCTGTAAGTCCGCGCTGTCCCCGCCCGCGCCGCGGCCACGCCTTCTGACAGACTGCGGGGAGTTGCTCACCAAGAATTCAGTGGAGGATTACCAAAAGAAGCTGCCTGTGATTAATAAATTTGACCAAACAAACTGAAATGATCTCGCTGAGAAAGTTAATCACATAAACAGCTATGAAAAAGTAAGCTTTTTTTTACCAGCAAGGAAGAGATTTCAAGCAACCGGATCAGAGTGTTGGCGGAACTTTTAGTAGCCTAATCTGAACTGATTGATTGCTGCTTCATGACATGATGGTCTGAAAGTAAAAGGATTAAACAACTTCAGCTGTCATTGTGAAACAAGAGTTAACACCCCCTGTAAAATTTCTGAAGTGAAATAGGTTAGCCTACTATACAGAGGCAAAGATAGGGACTATATGTTAAATATAGAGTATTATTAAATGGAGTAGCTAATAAGAAGAATAAGCAAAAGAACAAATTATTATTATTATTATTATTATTATTGTTGTTGTTATAATTATTATTAGCCCACTATTGTTATTATTTTCATTATTTGTATTATTATTGTTGTTGCTATTGTTATTTCTCCCTTTAATACTTGTTTTTGTTGTATTATACATTGTCGGATTAATCACCTGTACAAGGAGATATAACTTTTAAGTGTTGTGCTTCTGAATGAGCAACACAGCAAAATGTGTTGCTCGTGCCAAATTCCCCTGCAATAGTCTCTTGTTTGATAGTTGCTGCTTCAGGTTACCTGTTTATTGGGTGATTGCACTTTCTTACTGTGATTAGTGGAAAACAACAGTTCTTAGGCATTTCAGTTTTATTAATTTTACACTGTCAGGGACCCTAGTGTGTGGAAGATCCATTTAAAATTAAAATTAAAGTGACTAGCAAGAGGAGAATGTTACAGGGAATTTTGGCACATTTTTAGGGAATACAACCAACATGTTCAGCTGTGATGTTCAAAGAACCATAATCCTTAATGCCTCATTGTGCATGTTAAGGTGAGTAATCAGGTTTCCAACGCTGCTTAATTAATACAGTATAGTTTTATATAAGGGAAGAAACAATCAACCAAAGACTAATTTTCTTGCTTTTTGTGTCAAGTTTTACTGTATATGAAAAGTTAGGGATATTCTGCTTTTTGTATGTAAAATTAAAGTCTCTGAACCATAAACTGACCACTAAATGTTCTGGTTCAATGACAACTTGTACTTAAACAGTCTTCCTTAATCATACTGTTCACCTTTTGACATCATCGGACCAAGATAACATCTAAAACATGACAAGTTATACAGACATTGATGTTGTGGTGTACCCACCCACTGTTGTCAATAGTTTGAGATGAAGGAAATTACCATTATATGATTCAACTTCTACTGGATTAATGATGCAATGTCAAAGCAACATGAACTTTATACATTTCACAGACATTTCTCTTACAATTTGAATATTTCAAACTTTTTGTGATTAGCTAATTGTCAATAAGATATGTGACAGATTCAAACAGAGTATTTTTACTGTTTATTAATAGTAGAGATGAGAAGGGATTAGAGGGCTGGGAGGCTTTTGTTTTGTTTTGTTTTGTTTTGTCTGCTGTTGACATTTTAGTGTAGGCCTATCTAATTTAACTAAAAGGAATTTACCACAGTAACAGTCTGTTCTCTTCAACAATAACAACTTTAACTTAGGAAAAAAACGTATTTTCTTTCATTTTTCTGTGTACAACGTGTTACGCAGGAAAATTGGTGTCAACTTAAACAACATCCATCTTTGTTTTTCTCACAGACATGACTAACACTTCTTTAACTTTTGTGTCCATAAATAACGACCAGATGACACATCACTACAGAGATAGAGAGAGATAGAGAGAGGCATGGAAAAAAGAGGAGAAATGTGCCTCAGATCATTGCCCTACAGATTCACTGATTCAATGCGAAAGAAACAGCTCATCGGCGTCGGCAGAGCTCTTGTCCCCGGCAAATTTTCACAGGAGCACAGTGAGAGATAACGTAACGAACAGAAGTAGCCTATCTGTGAAATAAAGTAGTTATTAATACAGTGAGCTCCCACCCACCGAGCTCCGAGTTGTCTGTGAAGTCTGACGCATCGTGTGTAGCGGCAGCGTGCATGAAACAGTGACGCAAACATAGCATTTCAGCCTGCGCATGCGCATAGTATGAAACGCATGCGGAAGAGGGAGATACTGGTAATGCACTTTGTGACAGAGCTGCTGTGACTGAACAAAGAAGTGAAGCCCAGAAATGATGGTGTTTCTGAGAAGCTTATAGTCACATCCTGAAGCAAATGTTAGGAATTCTTGTGACCATGTTTGTTTGTTTGTTTTGAATAAAAATCTTATTTTTTTCCCACTAATGGCCATAAAAGCATGTTTTTTTAAAATAAACCCAGAATTGACTGCATGTACCACTTGTCCTTTATATTCACCTTTATATACACTTACATTATATATATATTGGTTTGCACGTTTCCTTTTGGTTGACAACACACAGACAAATAGAGAGATGTGGATAAAATGAGAGGAAACTTAAGCCAATGAGTTGATGGACAAGAAGATGGGTACTATTTAGATAGATGGAACATATTGATGTTAATTTCATGAACATAGCAAAATGTGAACTGAGTATTAAATGGGCAGAGCTCCAGTGGAGCTGAATGCCTGGCAATGTCCCTCGATGTGAAACTATTTGATCTCAAATCAACACCCAGAGTATGAGTGGACAATGTGAATTTAAGAGCAATAAATGGACTGTCTGACATACATAATTTCTAAGACTTGATTAACATTTTTATCCCAATTCTTCTTGTGGTCCTCTGAAGATTTTTAATTAAAATTTTTATAATAATTTTCATGTAAGAAACAATGAGTGACATAGACAAAGAAAGAAGGAAATAATGCCACAATACTATGATAAAGCTATGACCATAAACTTTATAGGAGAAAACATCTTATTAATTTTTATATTATGGATGGTATGGATAATGAATACCCTCAGTAATATATTCATCAAGAACTTATAATCATTTATATAAACAATAATCATATATAATTACACAATTCAAAATAATCTAGGAAAACTATTCAGTAAATGATTATTTAATCCCCATTGAAACTAATGACTTTCACATAGTCCGAATGGATTCAGAGGGAATGGGTCAACTTTACAAACATTAATTGAACTCAGTGAAGAATTCACAAATGTAGAAATACATGTGCAATAGTGCTATTCATAGATCTTAGAAACGCATATATCATAATAAGTCATGAATACTGAATACACTGGGCATATAAAGGATTGGTTCTGGAGTGGGTAAAGTTCTAAAAGTCTGAAAAAACAAAAAACATGTTGTGTTACTGTGTAAATATCTGTTATGTTGTTGGGCATTGGCTGTGGTGTAGCTACCACACACAAGGGTTGGTTTAAAGGCCAACCTTTGATTATTCATAATACACATGAATGATTTATTCAAATTATCTCGATAACTCAAACTTGTGTTTTCACGTAACACAAATATAGGGGAAAACAGCAACTTTTGTAAATTGTCAACACAGATGTAAAACTAGGTATTGGTTTGGCAAAAATAAGTTATAACAACAAGTTAAACAAGATAGAATTTATTATATTCATCAACTGCAAAATAAACCTAAGTGCAAAAATATAGACATGAGGTACTGATGTAGGCACAAAGCTAAATTATTAGGGGCAGTAATAGATCCAAATTTGCTGGAAGCCACACATCTGCAATCATCTAAAGTATTTCCATAATACAAGAAGACTTTAAAACCACAAATCATTTCACATCCAGTTCTCTAGTTGGTCTCAACTTACTGCACAGTTTTGGAGCAAAGTTCATTTGAGCATTACATCATTGGAGCAAATCCTGAAATTATATAACCCTGTAGAATTTCAATCAGCAAAATTTCTTCATAAACAGAATTTGTTGTGTCCCTTAAAAATTATTCAAGAAAGAGAAGGATTTATCATTTTGGGGAGAGATTATGATTTAAAATCAAGCAATACTGAACCATTTTGAAATAAGATATAACCTTTAGTTATATTGAGGCGTGAGGCTGAATGTTGAGTTGAAACAATGTCCAAGCATCAAACTATAAGAAATGTGACAGATTATTTTTTACAAGAAGGGGCCTCAACAACCATGTGGGCTACACTTGTAATGTGGTGTATTTATGTATTTTTATATAGAATAGGCATATAGTGTATGTTATATTATATTTCACTAAAATCTACTTGTTTTAGTACTAATACAAATCTATCCATATTGATATATGATATACTGAAAATATGCTCAGATATGTCATGTAGGCTATTAATAGTAGAATAAATATTTATAATACTTTTCTAACATTATAAATGTCTGTTGATATATGATATCATATAAAAAGAATAGTCTGATATGTATATTTGATATATACAAAGCATAAATATTTCTATATGAATAACTAAGTAAACTGCCTAACTCTTTACAGCTGCTCTCGTATTTGAATTATACTAATAGTTTATATATTTGCTTTGATCTATACTTAACCTTAGAAAAGGGCTAGGGCTTAATAAGTTTTTATAAATGTAGATTGTATTTTTTTCTCTCTCGCTTTGTTTGCTATTTTGTTACTTCTGCGTTGGTATTATAAAGCAAAAGCTGATTCACTATTTTAACTTGTTCAGAATGAATAGATGACCCATAAATGTCCTGTTAAGATTAAGCTGCACATCAATTGAATTCAGTTTAAAGAGAAATATTTCAAAGGCAAGGGAACATGAGATCAACCAGAGATTTTTGTGCTTGGGGCCAGTCAGTACTGATGAGAAGCCCTGCAGCTCCCTCTGCTGTCACAGCTGGAGAATCGGTCTTTTATGGGACTGCTGACATGAAGGGGTTTTAAAAGGCAGAACACTCTGATTATGCTCATTTGGCGATCATTTGGCAGACACCAGATAAAGCGTGAAAAGAAGATTTCACTGCAGTCCATATCAGGGGTGGAATTTCACTAATTACTCTGAGCTGTCAATTTGAGGCACTTGCTCTTTATTGCCATTTTGTCCCATTTTAGTTTATCTCAGAGAAAAAACTGAATGTTTTATTTTACCACATGTGACAGTGATTGTAACTAGGAACTTCATACATTATTTTCACAAAAGAACAAATAAAATCTCACACTGATGTGTTTATAATGCCCAACAAAATGTACAAGAACAGCCAAAATGATGTGATCAGTTACTGTAGTTGAGCAACATGAAATTGGCATAATAATTTCTGCCACAAATACTTCCTCTAATTTATGTGTGATTGTGTTTCTCTGATTTTCAGAATCATTAATGGAAGGGATAGAATAATCAAACAAAAGCAAAATTGTGAGAAAAGCATTCATGACACATTTTGGTTTCACTTTCATTCAATTACTCATATGACCTTTAATGCTTTTGAGATCACACTTAGTCATGTAGTCATATAGATGCATGATATGTTTAACAGTTTACTTTTACAACAAGGACTTAGTCCCTGCAGGAAGTTGCAATGTGGAAGCTGCAACCATCAACAAAAATTCAGGGAAAGAAATTTATTTATCAAAATAAATCATCTCGTATATGACCAGTTTGGGATGGCTGCATTTTTACTGCATTTTTATTAATAGCTGGAAATGCAACATTGCAACTTCCTGGAGGGACTAATTAATAAGACAAGGTAAGTTTATTTGTATAGCATATTTCATGTACAAGACAATTCGAGGTGCTTTACATAAAACATTAGAAGCATTACAGCAGGGTCTGGAAGAAGCATTAAAAAGTATTTCTTTAAAAGAACTCAAGGAAGATAGGATATATTCAAGAAATAAAGTTAATTATAAGTTGTTTTGATAAAGGCAACAAATAGAAAAGTTTTTATCCCTGATTTTAAACTACTGAGAGTTTCAGCAGACTTGCAGTTTTCTGGGAGTTTGTTCCACATGTTCAGAGCATAAAAACTGAACGCCCTAAATCATTCAATGATTTGTAAACTAACAGCAGGATTATGAAGTTGATTCTTTGACAAACTAAAGATCTGAGATGGGGCAGGAATATCGCTCCTCTAATGATCCCTGCTGCATGTGGATTATCAGCCTCGTCTGATCTGTGTCCAAAGTGTAGACGTGTCCAGTAACAGTGAAAAAGAGGTTAAAGTTATTTAGTGCCAGACAACGCCTGTAATAACTGATATTTAAGTATAACCATGTTTTTTTTGTTCTGTTTTTTTAATCACAATCCCTAACCATATTTTGTGAATAAATAACTCACACTTAACTTTTAATAAATGTGACTCAATGAGGGAGAAAGGTAAAAAGATCGGGTGTTTCAACAAAGGAAAACCTGAGGTCTAAATATTTACAGGGGTGTGTTAAGCAGATGGGACATAGGATCAGGAAATGAAAGCTAGCTGGAAATAGGAAGGAAATAAGACAAGGTTAAAAACAAAACTATGGCTAAATCAAAAGCAGAATTACAACCCAAAGATTATGAAAGGCATGTTAAAATGTTGTTGCCCTACGACTGTGGTAGATTTTAACACTTTGAAAGCCTTGTTGTAAAACTACTATGGTTTCTGTAGCTACACCCTGGTTTAAGGGAAACACTGAAAAAAAGGGTTCAGGTAGGTACTGAATGCAATATGCAGGTTTGCCGTAGACGGTGGCAGTTAGGAGTCTGGAGTTGTATCACATTGGTGACATTTCAACAACCCACACACTTCTTCACCTCTTTGTCTGGGGATGTACACGCAGTCAAATACTGTGAAAATGGTCCAGGTTGTGTCCCCACAGTTTTAACTAAGCCTCCGCAAGAAGAATTAGTTTATACAGGGAAATGTGGCATTTAATCTTTTGGGTAAAAGTCAGCAACACACAAACTGCTATAAATTATATTGTTTTAAATATTTGTCACTATTAAACTTTGAGACATTTCTAGTCTACTCTATCATCTATACTAACTATTTCATGGTCAAAATCAGTTGTGGAGGGAAAGAATTTGCAACCACAACATAGCTTCCTACAGAAAAAGGTGGTGTTTCAGCCTAATAGAGGAAGTTGTGAATGTGACGTCGCCTCTAAACAGTGAAAACCAGATGAAACCTCTGTTGGACTGCAGAAGGCAGATGAGCCCAAGCAGAGCAGGTAAGAGGATTTTATCATAATGATTTTTCTCTTCCTGCAGTCACCATTTCTAAAGACATGATCTTCATGTTAACACTCACCTGAATTGATCTTGAAGATTGCATCCGATCGTTAATGTTCATCTAAATTATCTGTCGTATCATTATATCATCACAACTGTTAATACAGAATCTGATACATGTAGCCACTTAGTGGATGATTTTATCTATTCTAAAAGTTATCGCGTACATTTTCTACATCACCCGTCTCTCTTTCGGCTTTTCTCTAATTTTCCATGCATCAGTTCAAGATTATGATCGCTGAGTTGTTTTTTCAAATGAGCGCAGGCCAAGACTACATACTCCTGCATACTCCTGACATCAAATACAATAAAGTTCAAAGGACATAAACCCAACCATGAAGAACTAATAACCGAATCAATCTATAAATGTCTCAAAACTGTATTTAGGGCCCTGTCTTGTCTCCTTTTTTGGTCTTTCAGATAAAGTAGTGCTCACTTCAAAAGCAATGGCATATAAAAACTTCTTCATTGTTGCCATCATCTTCCTTTGCAGTAAGTATTATTTCATAGCTCTCCACTTTTTTAAACATACCATGCACTCACTGTTTGAGGGGTCTTTTACAGGAAGATGAAACCACAGACTGCATAACGGAAATTTAACAAGCAAGGCCGTGGTGGTGCAAAAATCACAAAATGTCTCTGAAAGATATTTTCTTTTTCCTTTCTTAGATCTGTCTGTGGCACTTGCAGGTATGTAGCCCACCGCTTTAACTAATAAAAGAAAAAAAGTAAGATAAACTGTATCAACAACATCGAATAGCAGATGAGTCATTTCTTCCAAGAAATGTTTTTGCCTCTTTACGTCCCACTGCTATTTTCTCACATTGTTTTTTTCATTTGGTTTCTTTCTGTGTTTGTCAGACAGCACTGTGTCTTGCTACAGAATTGAGCCTGGAACAATAGCAGGCATCGTCTGTGCAGATTTGGTGCTGACTCTCGTCATCGTTGTTGTCACTTACCGATGTGCCAGGCTTCGGCGTCAGAAGATAGATAATGGTAAGATGTCAGTAGGGTTTAAATCTTTCATCTTCTCTCGCAATCTTTCTGTAAGCAATGGATGTTAAAATACTGTATTTATAGCCATATTTTCCAAATAAAAACATAAATCAGTAATTTGGTCATTTGTTTTAAACATTTTTCAGACAACAGACACTAATATAAACAATCTTCCTTTTTTCATTTGATACAAGTTGCACTTTGACAAGAATTTGTGGCCTTTCTTGCAGAATGCATGGTTTATGGTTGGGGTTGTCTGGTTCTCCTCATAATGATGTTCCACACTTATGTCAGTTGGAAGCCGACCCAGACTTCACACAAACTGGGGATGTAAAGTTGTACTGCTACAAGCTGCAGAATGAAACTTGCCATTGTCTGGCTTAAACAGGAAAAGATGTCATCTAGAAGGCTGTAAATGTTAGATAGATATTCCAAAATATGCATCAGCATACTGTGCCCCAAAACATCCAACTTACAAGTCTTTTGACCTTTTTGAACTTCTTGCCAATAATTGCACTTTGTGTAAAGATGTTGGACTTGACTTGTCTCTCTAATGTGACTACAGTTATCTCAGCAGTGTATGTGAGTGTGTCTCAGTGAGAGGTGCACAATCGTTTCTTTTCTTAGTAATTTCCACCCCTGAAAAAGCCTTGTCTATTCTCTGGAAACTCCACCTATTCAGTTCTGCCACTGCAAAATGGTCTTAACATATTAATTCCTATGCTATTTATTTATGCAATTATCATGTGGTATTATTGTACTCATACAGCATTTTGGGATTTTTATCTATGAAAGGTTCTTAAAATAAAATTTACTTTTTTTTCTATTTAGAGCCAGCCACCTAGTTCCAAGAAGCACCCTAAAGGATAGGTTAATTTTTGTGCAACTTGGACCTATTTTCTAGCATGAAATGCAAACATTTACTCACCCAGACAGTTTTGGTGTAACTCAAACTCCTTCTGAAGATATTTAGATCTACTCACGATCAGTGTACAAGTACAGTAAAATAAAAGGAGTGAACGGGGCCAGCACGCACAGCCGCTAAAATCGGCAATTTCTGCCACAAAACTCCTTCATTTCACCAATGTTTTGTTATGTTGCTTCAGTTTTATGCTTTTTTCTGTCTTTGCTTGTATCTGACCTTTTTTTTCTTTTTAAGTATGTTGTTGGTCGCAATTCTATATTTGTCCATACTTTTACATACAGTCAGTGAGGAAATTTATTTTCTTTCTTGCTGTCAACAAATAAATTAATTACAGATTTAATTTTTGGGTTGCTTTTAAGAACTTTTTTTTCTCATAGCCATGTTTCCTTTTGTATGTAATTGTTCCAGTTGTCTGGCCAAGATCATCTCTTTGCCTAACCATATCACTATATCCTTCGCACATTCAACAAATCATAAAGTTATTGGTGCATTGTGTATAATGCAGACCTGTTTTTTACTAACATCTTCTTTTTAATGTCTTCACAGCTCATAAGGTGTACATGAATGTCCGTGCCAACTGCAAGACAACATGAAATTGCACGCTGCTTTTTTAAATGGTGATCTCTTTCTACAAAAAGTACATGTTAAATAAGATTAGCTTTAAGTTTGTTCACTGTTCTTACTTTCTAAAGGTTAGCCACCATTGCAGTACAGCTACTTTTTTAATGTCTCATCTGTATCAGCAGCTTTATTTGTTTAGAGAGCAATTTATTTGAACAGCACAGTCTGCTTTGACTGGCCTGCTCCATTGGCCTGAACAGCAATAGCCTATCATGTTGTATTAGCTTTAGGCCTACTAAAATTAGAAATAAAGATGAAGATGGAAAAAAGTAATTAACTAATCTAACTTTTTTCTTCTACCATTGCTGGATTTTATACGGCTTTATACATAGCAAATACATTGAGCCATACTGTATATTTTAACAAATTAAAAAATAAATTTGATTTTAAAGGTTATACACATTCATAATATTTTGGGTGAAGCTACAGCACCATCGGCATTTAGCTTCTGATAGCATAATGTTCACACATTTTACAGGTCCTGAAAATGATGTAAAGGACTGATGATGTAACTTTATTTTCAGTTTTGGTACATTAATAAATTATGTTTAAATGCCTTCTGTCTCTGATTTCTTTGTTTGTTGTTGTGGATCTGTTCTGTCTTTTAATAGTTTTAGTCATAAAAAATAAGTTATCACTGTGAATTAAAACAACTGGAAATTCTAATTCAAAAATATTTACAGCAAGAAATAGACAAGAATACTAAAAGGAAACAAAATCAATGAAAGACGTTTTAAAAAGAATCTGATACTCTGGTTGCAAGTTGCACAGCTGTGGGTACCTGACTGTGAAAGTCCTGTCATCTGTCATTCTTAAGTTGGAAACAACCAGCAGAAGGCTGCCTATCGTGCAGTTTTGCTTTGGCTTTTTAGAGAGATTCAATCCATCTGAGAGCTGAACCATTATATGAAGACAAAGACAGCTCCAAAACATTCAGGTGAAGATATTAATCAGGCCAAACAAACTTTGGTCACCACATTTTTTAGTTCAGTTATTGTTTTCTGTGATATATTTTTTCTTTTTCTTTTGTTCATCTCATGATGAAGTTCAAAAAAGGACATTTCAACAATGTGTGTAGCACTGGAGACCAGATTAGATATGCTGCTGCTAAGTCCTGTTGCGTGTTGATGAGATGCTGTGGTTGCTCCAATTTCAAAAACAAAAAAAAGCCTGCTGGCCAGTTTTAGTCATCTCGGTTTTATCTCTCTGGTACCTTCTCTTTATGTTCACCGTGTAGATGCAACTATCTACTTTCTCTGTCTAGTTAAGCCTTGACATTTGTCTTTCACCCTGGATTAGTTTCTTTTGTGCTTCACATTTTCTTTCACTGTATCAGTCAAGGAACAAAATTCAACAATCACACCTTCGCTGTTTGTTTTCAAAGTTAAAACAACTTTTTTTCCCCAAAACAATACTCTTGTTTGCGTTTCCTGTTGGCCTCTGGGTTTTTTGATGTAGCTGCCATAAATTGAAAGTAAATACTGGCTGTATAAAATAAGATTAGTTTTATTACTATAAAGCAGCACAGCACACATATTTGAATAGCAAACTTTATGAAATATAACTGACCCTTGAAGAGAAAGAAAGCAAATGTGCTTTCATTTCACTGAAAGAGCATTTCAATTTTGGATTAAACCTGTGGTTACAGCATACAGCAGTGACTGTGGCCTACACAAAACCACAGGTCATGAGGAAACAGGTAGTCTGAGATACTTCGTCTTTCAGCTGAAATGCAGATGTAAGGAAACTGACCTTAAACATCTCCTTATCTTTGCCAGATTTGGATGATAAAAAAGAATGAGTGCATCGTGAGAGATGTTCCTCTCAGTTTAGACCAACCATTATCACCAGCAGAGCACAAAAACAGACACACCGACTTCCTCTTTTATCAGTGGACTCTTGCCTGTAGCCCCTCCTCTCATCGCAGTCACACAGTTTGCTAAAAAAAAAAAATCAAACCTCCGCACCACTAAGAATATTGCTGGTGAACACTTGTTAAACCCTTTTGTTTCCAGCATCTTGTTTATGGGTGCAACGACACAGCCGTCACAAAGACAAGAGGACTGGTTGCCCTCAGTTTCTCTCGCATTTCCTCCTCAGCGTGAAATCAACTTTAAGATGTCCAATGCTCTCTGTGTTGTGGGCTCATCTTCCGGTGAGTTTTGTGTGTTTTCACAGTGAACATTTCTGGCAAAGGCGCAGCAGTAGATGTACACTGATGTTTTCTGAACTGTTTGTCCTCCAGGTTCAGAAGGACAGGAAGGTATCTAGACCGACTTACTACTTCTGAAGATTGTTGGGATGTGTCTTATTTTGTTTTGAATACAGTGTTTTACATTTTCCCACAGATTGTAGCTCCTGCTACTTGATAGGCATGGGTCCTGTCATGGCCATTATTGCCTCCGATATTCTCTTGACCATCTTCATCATTATTGCCGTGTTCTGCTTTGCATCCCAGCACCAGAGAAGAAGAGAACAAAGCTCACATGATGGTGAGAATGTGTAATTATGACCATTTGTCACTGTGCTGGGTGGCAAGAAAGACCTGGCAAGTGGGCAGTTATTTGACCATTTTCAACCCCTTACAGGTAAAAGAAATCTACCTTTATCGGTTTCAAAGAAAATGTCAACAGAAGTCACAGAGTCACCTTACCAGGTAAAATATTACAACTTTTAAGTTTGAAAAGATGTTAGATAGACTGGAAAAATGTTTATTCCATCTGTGCTGAAATTTGTTTGTTTTTTAGGAGTTGCATGGGGTCCAGTCGGATGTGTACAGTGAGCTTCGGCACTTTAGGAAATGATATTCTCCTGAAGAACCTTTGAAATGAGAAAATCCCAACTTCATCTATGTAATTACTTTCTTGTGGACATTATATCAGTCATACAGCTTGCTTGGCAACTTAAAGTCCAGCAGATTTGTACATAATAATAGTAATAATAATAATAATAATATGCAATTGTGAATATTTAGCATATAATGGATGATCTGCTTAATGTGTTGTGCCGAATGTGACATTCAATATGTCATATTCATGTTTTTGTAAATCTTAAACTCTCTTAAATATAAATTTAATCATTTATAAATTAAACAAGATTTTAAAAACTACTTCAGGTTCAAAGAAATTATAGTATATATTATCAAAAGCAATTACATATGTTAATTTCTGAATGTTTTCAGACATTTTTCACTCATTCACACACTTTGACCATTTTTATTCAGTCAGACAAAAGCCAGATTTTTTACAGCTACTTTATTTCTCACAGTTGATCAGGTTAGAAATACATGCATATCAGATTCTAAACCTGGAAGAAAAAGTCCCAAAAAGCCATATTTGGAAGCAGCCTGTCTGCATATTATGAGTCAACGGACAGAGGCTCCTGACTCATAAAGCGGAAGAAATAAAATCTGTAAAAAAAAAATAGGAAAAAGAACAGTAAATATACGATAAGAACTGGAAGTTGAAAGGCAAGACACAGCTTTTTGGTCCTATATTCAGATTAAATCTAAGAATTTTAAATAAGCCTTAGAACGTGAGCTGGCTTGTAGTTACAGCACGGGCAGAGAATACATGAGTGATTTAAATGCAGAAGGAACAGACCTGTAAGATCGTCAGGCGGCTCGGCTCTTGCCTAAAACTGACTGGCTGTTGGGTTCTGGAGGGGTTGAAGCACATAAAAAAATCACAAGAAATGACAGATCTTTCTGGAGAGCTGTATGCATCTATGATCAGTGGAATTTTTAATATTCACTTGAAGGAAGAGAAATCTGTTCTTACTGGATGGATACGATTCAGAACTGATATATTCTCTGGTGTCTGTTGAAAAATTTAAGAATTATTATCCAACCTTTGACTGATCACTGTATACAGTTGTTGTGATTCATTTAGTGTAAAACTCAGTCTTACCATCATCTGCATCTTTACTATTGTCTCCTGCAGCCAGTCTGCCATTGTCGTCCTCTAAACTATCCCAATCCAGCTTCTCTCTGCTTTGGTCTGAGGGCATCTTATCATTAATCCCTTTAACTATTCCTGGTGTTTCCAGTCTTTCATAGGACCCATAAGCTTTCACCTTAATTCCCTCCTCACTGTCTCTGCTTGCTTGCATTTCCACCTGATTTCCATTCAGCATTTGGCTCTCGTGGTTCGGTATCAGTCTTCTGGTCATACCCACCAGCAGCATATTATCTTTGCCATTTCCTGTCATCCTCCTCAGTGGAGCCTGCTTGTTTGCCTCAGCTTCACGACTCGAGACTTCATCACTGTCAAGATCTTTGAATGTATCTGGGAAGAGTAACAGTATAATATCTGCATAAATGTACACTTGAACAACTAATAGTTCTGGTTCAGCATCTTTGCTGTAACTTTCATCTTTGTTAACACTGCATTTAATAAAATATTAAGCTTAGATTACAAACTAGATATACCTGGAAAGCCATTATTGTCCATGTTCTCCATAGATTGTGAGTCAGACATATCTGTAAAAGAATTGCGTGTTGTATTTTAAAGGAAATCAATTATTGTTTTATATTTTATGGTCAGACCAAACGACAAATCATAAATCAAAGAAAAGCCTTAGTTGGTAAAATATTTTGATTAATAAATGCATTTAAACATATATAAAAGGCTTATTTTTCATTAAGAAAAAGTAAAAGTGTACCTTCAGAATTTGGCACATTCACTTGTTTTGGAGGTTTGTTGAATGCTGTAGACATGAGAAAATGTGAGGTGATAAATAGCCTACTTGTGGCTTAGATAATATCTCACATGTAAAAGGTTTTCTCTGTGAATGATAAACAACAATTTCAACAAATGCATGTTTCTGTTCTCTTTTATGATCATGTTTCTGATATCAGGGAACCAAAAGTCCAGTAATGACCTGGTGCTGAGAATACAGTTTATGAGGCATAATTTCCCTCTGTAGTTATAAAACAAATCTATTCTAGAGTGTTTTGACTCACAAACCTGTGGTTTCTGCAGTCATGGCCTTTTCAGTTGTGCAAAACGCATCTGTATCAACAGAGATTAAAAAGCATGGTACAGTTTTAAAAAGCACTATTTTGCAAAGATTAAATGACAAGAATTATTACAAATCTCACCATTTAGAAAGCTTAACACACTGAGTCTTTCAGCTAGAAAAGAAAGAAAAATACAAAAACTTATACCCTCTGCCCCAGTTCAGTAAAAAAAGAAATGATCAAAAATGATAAAACAAGGCAACTGGCTTACCTCTGACCGGGGGTGTCTCCACTGCAGCTGCAAATGCAGGCAGGAGTAGATAAAACATGAAGCTGAAACAAATGATAAATTGTATCAAAGGCGATTGTAATAATTCAATACAACAAACACTTCAACACTGCCCAAAAAAAAACAAACTTACAACATCATCACTGACTACTGTGTCCAGCTGTGTCACCGTCAGCAAGAGGAGTGAGCTTTTATATGCTGCAGTCTCAGCACATAAAAGCAGAGATCTTGTTAATTATAGTTCCCAACAAGACATATCAGATTGAGTCAAACATCGTACCTGTGTGTTGAACAGTGTGTGACTTGTGTGCTGAGAAGCAACAGATATGGTAGATCTGGTAAGTTTACAAAGACCTTATTTCAGTTCAGTATCAAGACAATCATTCTTATCATTCAAAGTCATGAAGGCAAGTTCACTTACCCTCTAGTTTGTGCTGATTACAGGTAGCAGGTTTCTGTGAAAGACACTCCCAGTTTTTCCATGGCTAAAGTTGCCTTTCAATTAATGCAATGGACCGTGTGTTGGTATTTGTCATTATTTCAGCATTGTCCACTTGTCAAATGCAGCCCTGTTTTTTTTTTGTCTGACAAAGGCCCTTTGAAAAAACATCCCCCTTATTTTCGCACAAACATAGGATCTGTGTTTGTAGTATAGACAGAATGCAGTGATTTCAAGAAAATCTAAATCCGGTCTTCAATGCAAAATGGTAAAAAAGAAAACAAATCAAATCGCAAAACCACAAACTCTCTCTTGTAGATTCTGTTTGTAAGTATATATTCAATTGTATGCCAACAGCACATTCTGACATGTGATAATCGAATCTCCCAAAATCAGTCAGTAGTGGACTGTTTGTATGGTGAATGTGCCTATGATTTACCAGAAAAAGAATTAAACATTTCAGCTGAGACCGAGTAAACGCTCACATTTTACAGATCAAAGTTTTTTATTTCAATCAGACCTGTTGGTGGCAGAGGAAGCTGCAATCTTACCCTGGAAAAAGAAAAAGGAGCGCGCCCTCTGCTGGAAAGGCTGTTCGTGCTAAGCTCTTGATCTCGAGCATCGCCATATTGACGTCCCAACAACGCTGAGAGGTAACCGTGTTATTTAATAGCAAATCGTCGTAGTTCTAAACCCACTGTTGTGTGCTTTACCTATTACGAAAATCTAAGAATGTGTAACTCAGCTGAGGGACCATTCAGCTGCTCGATTTCAGTGTTTGGAGGATGTTTTTTCAAGGCGTTGTCAGCCAGTTGCCTCGCCAGCAACCAGCCTATTCACTCCCTTAGCTTGTTAGCTTAGCACTTTTTAGCTTTAGAAAATACATTTCTTCGAAGTTTAGTAGATATATATCTACATAAATAATGGCCCACCGTTTAAAGATTTCATTATTTTAGTGGGGGTTGTTATTTGACCCCGTTAGAGTCTCACAGTGTGGTCGAAAGCTAGTTGTGACTTTCCAACCGGCTTTTCACTCTGCTGTTGATGAGCTAATGCTAACTAGTTAGCATCGCTCCCAGCTTCCAGGTTCGCTTGCTAGCTAGCTAGATTCAGTGTAGGCCGTGGGCCACAGTGGGTTTGTGCGTACTCTCACCTTTATCATCAAAGTATCAAGCGGGCAAACAGATTATCATTGAACAATCGGGTCGTTCTACATATTGTTTTTTTTAACCGATTGGACATCTCCTATTAATGTATTTATTTACTACAACCGCACTAGCATTAGCTTCATTGGATGGCGTGCGCTGGCTCACACTTTGCTCCTGTTTGCCTAATTGATTCTATTGATTTTAATCAACCTACTTTCTGCCCTTTTTCAACAGGAGGTACTTGTTGTAGCCCCCAGTGATGACTGTACTGAACCCTGTACCTCCTGATTAGACTGGTTGGATGCCCCTTTTTAACATCCAGGTTTCTCCATTTCATATGTCGTCATATGCAAACACACCTTGCACCATTTGTGTGATTTGAATTGAATTTTGTGTTATTATGTCTGTGAATGAGCGCACGTGTGTTTTTTCTTAAACATGAAACAATAGTGATATATAATGGCACGTGATGAACATGCAATTTTTTATTAGTTTGGGGGGGTGGGGGTATACACTTAATTTGAAATGTCAAACTTTTTAAAAATTATTTATTGCTCAGTGTTACATATGATAAAATGCTACAGGACTGTTGCAAACTCATTTAATATATTCCTTTTTTCATGGTTGTATGTCCATTTAGCTTTCTTACTGTAGAGGCATCACAGCCGCTCTTGTCACATCATTTGTCATCATTATCCTGGAGGAAGTCTCCCAGGTATTGTGCTATTTTACATCTAGAAAGATAAATGTATAATTTCATTGTGATTAGTTTTTTTGTGCAAATATGATTAGGCATCTGAAATGCTTATATATGGAATTCTCTTCCATTGATGTCTATTTGTGCTGCTGTGACTAAATATATCTGAATTTTCATTGCCCTTCTGTTTTATTTCATGTTTTAGGAAATTTAGAGAAGCTCCTGTGCAGAATATGTCTGGCCCTGTCCCCAGCCGCTCTCGAGTTTACCCTGATGTAAACACACAGAGACCTCGAGAATACTGGGACTATGAGTCCCATGTTGTTGAATGGGGGTAAGGGAAAATTGGCTTATGGCTTTGTTGTTGAATAAGCCGTCATGGTATGTTAAACAAGGCCTTTTTGTCTTTTGTTTTTTAAAATCTGTTAGGAACCAAGATGACTATCAGCTCGTCAGAAAACTTGGAAGAGGCAAATACAGTGAAGTGTTTGAAGCCATAAACATCACAAACAATGAAAAAGTGGTCGTCAAAATACTGAAGGTGAGATTATCAAGAGATAAATCCCGTTTATCTGTTTTTCTGTCCGGTGGTCATCTGAGCATTTGTATAACTAAATGGATTGTCTCTGCTTGCAGCCCGTCAAGAAAAAGAAAATCAAGAGAGAAATAAAGATCCTGGAGAATCTGAGGGGTGGCCCAAATATCATTTCTCTGTTAGATATCGTCAAGGATCCTGTGGTAAATTTAAACTGCTTTTTCTGCTGTAATTGATGAGTTTTTAAGCAGAAGTTTCGGGTATTAACCTGTACACATGCAACCCCTTTCTTTTAGTCCCGAACCCCTGCGCTGGTCTTTGAACATGTGAACAACACAGACTTCAAGGTAATGATTGATTAATTTCTATATACACTAAAAAGCAGGTCTTCATTCAATTCAGTTGGAAAGTGTTCAATGTTTTGACTTGAACCATATTTACATTTAGTTTTTTATATATATGTATTTTATAAGCGTGCTAATAATATCTTTTCAATTATTCAGCAATTGTATCAGACCCTGTCAGATTTTGACATACGGTTCTACATGTATGAAATCTTAAAGGTAAGGAATGGGCAATAGTACTACACGCACACACAAAAGTTAAGAGTTTTAAGGCTAGATTTTTTTTTCAACATGTCCCTTTTTATCTTGAAGGCTCTGGACTACTGCCATAGCATGGGCATTATGCACAGAGATGTCAAGCCCCACAATGTTATGATTGATCACGAACACAGAAAGGTATACTGTCGCATGCCTATTTACATTCACATTGCGTCTTGTCTTTCACGTCAGTTGTGACAGCAGCTCATTACAGCGATGCGATTCCCCTTGTCGTTTTAGCTCCGTCTAATCGACTGGGGTTTGGCAGAGTTTTACCACCCAAACCAAGAGTACAATGTGAGAGTGGCATCCAGGTACTTCAAAGGACCTGAACTGCTTGTTGACTACCAGGTGAGGGCAAAGGCAATTACATTTTCAGATGTTTTGTGTGAGGTATTTGTCAGAAAAGAAGAAACCATGTGATTTTGTTTAACCTTCTTTATTATTACTAGATGTATGACTACAGCTTGGACATGTGGAGTCTTGGTTGTATGCTGGCCAGCATGATCTTCAGGAAGGAACCTTTCTTTCATGGTCATGACAATTATGATCAGGTATGAACCGTCTGGTCTTTTTAACAATTTTAGATGAGTCCTTTTATAGATGAGTTTACAGATCTTGTTGCCACAGCGTGTCTTATTTGAGCCTTTTTTCTTTCACATTCCACAGTAAGTGGTATTTTTAGTTTTACACAGCCACACCACTGTCTTCTCACACTGGGCGCTGGCCTCTTAACAGTTCTGCAATGCCTCACTGGGTTATTTCTTTCCAATGGGTTTCTTTAAAGTAACATTTGAGGCTTTTTTGGTATCAGTAATGCCGTAACAGTTTGGTATGCTGAATGTGAAGTAAAAAGGGTGCAAAACAAATATGATACTGTACAAGTGGCCAAAGTCTTGATCTTTTTCTGTCCTATCTGTGGGGTGAGTTGTGTCAAGGGCTCTTTGTCTCTTCTCAATGGGGGTTGGGGTAGGATAGAATTTTCTTCAGCTCTCTTCTTAAATTGAATTAGAGTTAGCTTTCAGAATAGGCTCATTGTCACATGTTGAGACCACCTTCTGACTACCAGGTTTATGCAAAAAAAATAATTTTATCATTTATTTTTAGTTCTATCAACACGTGTTTTTTCACAAATAATTTCCTTAGTTCTTTTGTAATGTTATCTATATATTTTCTCTTTTGTAGGTAAAGTACTACAAATGCTGATGTTAGCTGTTATTTATAGTTGTGCAAAATTTGAGATTTTAACATAGTTATTGATAAGTTGTTATTCTCTGGAAATAAGGCAGCTCTGTTACACTATAAGACAGTTCTTATTAAATTAATCAAATGTGCCTTAATTAAAACACTTAAATTATGCATCTCAAACCGAAGCGTTATTGTGTTAAGTTTGGCTCAGAAGTGTGCAGATAAGATTTAAGTACAAGGAGGAAAGAACATCAAAGTGGGTTTTTGTTATTGGGGGAAATCAATATTTTGTATGTGGCATTTTTTTAATTCCTTTGAGCTGAAATCTTGAGGGAGCAGTTGATAATAGCTTCCTCAGTGGGGCATCCTTAGTTTGACACAACTACATTTCCAAAACATCTTTGTCCAAAAAAAAAAAGGCTATATTATACCAAAATAAACACTGCCCGACTGCTTTATCCGAGTGTGTGTGATGGAACATTATCACAGGTCCTTTCATCCTTCAGCAGTGAGACTGTAGGACCAGACACGCACACAACAAGCCATTGTGATTCATCATGTTGTGAAATTTGATAATATTCAGATTAATTTGTTCAGATTCAGAAAATGTATTAATCCCAAAGGGCAATTGTTATAGAACAAAGCCCATTTTATTAAAAGAAGCACATGGAAGATGGAGTGAAACACATTGAGCTGTCACTCAGCATCAATTCACCAGTATGCAACCCAATTGAAATAAAATGAAAATTCAAAAAGACCTTTTTCCCAGTTGCTCTTGGCATTCAGTTGCTTGATGGCTGAAATAATAAATATTTCTTTATTTACAGAATTCATATTATGTACTGAAATTTCTCTACTGTGGCACTAACGAAGGTCTCTTCAATAACTGCAAATAAACCTCTTACAGTCTTACAGTGGATGTATTGACAGTCGTTGACCTGATGCAAGCCATTTGGAAAATATGGATATCAAGTTATTAGTTTAATCTGGTGCATGTTTGTTGGTGCAAGTGTTTGTTACCATTTTCCTTTGTACACTTTTTAAAATAGTTTGGTAATTTTTCTCTTGTGCAGCTTGTGCGGATTGCGAAAGTGCTCGGCACAGAGGACCTGTATGACTACATTGACAAGTACAACATTGAATTGGATCCACGGTTCAATGACATTTTGGGAAGGTAACATTTTGTAGATCTTTTACAGCAACACAGCATCTACTCAGTTTTTGGTCAACGATGGCCTATTGATGACTTCAATATCAGGCACTGATATTTTCTATTTTGCCCTCCTTTTTTTTCCCCCCTCCAGGCATTCCCGCAAAAGATGGGAGAGGTTTGTGCACAGCGAGAACCAACACCTAGTCAGCACAGAGGCTCTAGACTTCCTGGACAAACTGCTGCGCTATGACCATCAAGCTCGTCTCACAGCCAGAGAGGCCATGGATCATCCCTACTTCTGTAAGCTCACCTCTTCACCTTACTTTATGTTTGAGTTGTGTTGTGTTAAACCATAGTGGAGTGAACTTCTTGAGTACGGCATGATTGTGTCAGACGATGCAGTTGATTTAAGAGGCGCTCACGTCCACTTGCGTTTTCAGATCCCATTGTCAAGGATCAGGGAAGGGGGGCCACTCCTGGAGGGATGGCTGCCAGCTCCACTCCAGTCAGCTCCTCCAGTATGATGGCCGGTGAGTTATTATCCTCCATTTGTTGCATCATTATCTCTCCTTTTTCTTCTTTTTTTAAGCAAAGACTTGATCAGATTGTCAAATTACAAAAGGAAGTTATATTTATACTTTGCTTCCTTTTTAGGCATCGCCTCCATGTCCTCCTCACAGCCAATGGCTAACATCGCTGGATCACCTGTCATCTCTGCCCCCAATACTCTGGCCACACAAGTCCCTGCCGCCACCGGGGCCCAGCCCTGAAGCCACTTCCTCACCTGTGTTAACGTGTGCTCATGGCCTTGTCCTGCCTAGCTCTCACTGCGGCTCAGGACCATGGCTCCCCTTCTTATGTTGAAAATAACAAAGAAGATTTAAATTGCTTTACACATTCAGTTATATTTGACACCTGGACTTGACAGACATGCATTGTTGGACCTGTCAGGTTTATTAGTTAATTTGGGTGTGTTATTTGACGATGCCATTGTCTAGAAATTCTAATAAGATGTAGACATAAAGAGAATGGATAATAAAATTTATTTTGTATGTTCCAAATATACAGTCTTGCTTGAAACTGTTTGATGGGGATCCTGCTATATTACACTGTGAACCTTCACATGACTTCACAAAAACAAGAGACAGGAGTCTAGTGTGCCCCACTTAACAGTGTTCGCTGGTTGCACACAATGTAATGTGCAGGAGTTGTTGGTGTTTTGAAGTTGTTAGATGCTATCATTCTTTAATTGGACTTTTGTAGATAATCTACAGTTACTGTCAGGTTGCATGCACCCAATGCTGAGTTTCACAGGGTCAATAGTTTGCCAACTTTATGTTACTTTCACTTCTGTATGTGTATGTGTCCATGTTTGTTTTTTATGAAGTCTCTTACACATGATTTTGATTACATAGACAATTTTGTAACCTTTTTGTTTTATGTTGGGAGGAGTCATCACCTACGAAAAACAACTTCAAAAATAAACAATTTAAACAGGGTTCTGCAGGCGCTATATGTTATTGAGTATGCTATCTGTTTACAGGTTGCAGCGTTTGGTTTTTATCCCTTTTAATCAGGAATTTTAGCACTAAATGGTATTTGGCGTGTAGCGTGGGCCCTTTATTCTGAATAGTTGGAGCAATATTCATGAGCACATGTTTTTCTTTTCTGAACATTTAGGTGTGGTTTATGATTGAGGTTAATTATTTTTTCTTGAGAGAGAAGAGTAAAAGCTGCCTATCTGAAATTGAACTGATAGTGAAGTCCAGTTCTGATTGTGGGATGCGTCTAACTGCATGACTTACATACACATACTCCTAAAGAGGGGAGTGCTAACAGGGATTAAATCTGCATGTGAATGACTCCTGCCAGCAGGCAAATAGGCCGGTGGTCAAGAGGCTAAACGGTAATTATGATCCGAGACTGCTGGTGTTGCTATTTACAGGCCGGGCATCTGTTGTATGCTCATTCACAAGCACAGGGGTGCTCATACCTCACTGACAGCACAGTGCCACCGTGGATAAATGTGCAGATAAAACTATGAAACAGTAGTTGTCTCTGGAAACAATTAAATATCAGCGTTTTCCACCAATTCAAAGCTGTTGTCTCGTGATGAAAGAAGAGGAAAGGGCATCCTCAGCTTCTTACAACTAGATAAACACTAAAATATCTAACTGTAATGTGTTACGTGTCTTTCTTTTCATCATTAACTCATCTTTATTTTTATAGGACGTTCTTACACATGCATGAGCAACCCAAAATGCTTTATGCAGTAAAATATTTTCAATCTTGTTTTTTCAAATTCCAAAGGATCCAGATTTTTTGGACTTGCAGGTTAATTTCAGGATGCCCTTTTTTCCTCCTTTGTTGTTGTCTCGTGTATGTCATGACCATTTTGATTCTGTTCTTTGTACCTGTTTGTGATGTCCCTTCTGCAACTTCCCACCTTAAACTGCCATTTTCTTAAACTAACATTCTTTAGTAGCCTGCTTTTCATTTTGTCATGATCATATGTCTTGGTAGTCATTAAGTTTTATATATACTTTTTAATTCTTTCTGACATTTATGTACCTCTTTGTGGTTGTTTCACGTCTGATTATAGTTGTCCCTGTCTGCCCTCCATGATACTGGTTCCCAAACTTCAGCCTCTGACCTACAAAACAACATCAAGTAGGCTACAAACTTCCATAAGTGACAGCGGCAATACTGGTTTTCATCCGTTTATGTCTTCATTTGTTTCTGCTTCTTCAAAATTATTCAGCTGAAATCGTATCAGCAACCATTTTAGATTTTGTTTTATTTCTGGGGATCATCTCCAGACAGTTCTTTGGAGTCACAACAACGTCGGGCACCAACTCGCTGGGGTTGGGTGAATGCCACGGCCCACTGGATGTTTGGAATAATGAGGCGTTCAGGTGCTTGTTTGAGATCGGAAACTTGCCGATGCAAATGGCTTCCTGCGTGTTCACGTCATGTGACTGTGGTAGACAACAAAAGAAGCATGGGGATTTTTGAGAAAGTATGTGTTACTTTTTTTCTCTTAAAAGTCAAGTAGTTGAGACGAACAATCAGAAACTACTGGAAAGCACCGCTTAACAAAACTAATCAAAACATCCCCAATAAAGATCAGAAGAAATCAGTTTATCTATATCCGACCATTTAGAATGCAGCATAAATTGTGCGCTGTGACTTGCCTCGCGCTGCTCCAGATTTTTTTCTCCGTGTAAAAACTGGACGGTCGTGATTTCGAACATGGGAAAGTTGGGAACCATTGCGGTTGTAATTGCAGCGTTATCTGTGCTGCTTGGAGAGAGACTTTTCAAGTTAAGGTAAACATGAAAACAGTTTACAACGATACGGTAATGTTTAAGAGCTTGTTTGACTCGGTAGGAAGAGTTTGAAGACCTAACTTCTCTAACATGACTTTATAAACTCTGCAGCCAGAGGACCCTTGCCTTTAGGGAGCTTGGTCAGAATCACCTCCCTAATTGTGTTGCACTGAAAAATATAGGTAATCCACGCTGCAAATAAATGCAACATAAAGCTTGGGGCAGACTGAACAACACTGAAGTGATAGCGCAACTATTTTGTGTCCAGATTATGGGTCGGAAGATATAACCATCCTTGGAAATGGGCATGCTTTTATCAGCACTGTAAGTTTCTTTTTAGTTATAATACAGCCAAATGTACGCCTCTGCTCTAAGACATTGCTCCTAAATCTTCACTGTTGTATTTACAATTTATTGATCATTATCAGAGGTTATATTTGCCTTTACTCGCAGTGATATTCTGTGTATTATTGTAGCCTGTTTAATTCAGCATATTTACAATATTTTCCAGGGGCTCAAGTTGCCTGGAATGCCATCAGATTTGCCTGGGAAAATCTTCTTCCTTGATCTGCAAGATCCTCGCCTGAAACCGGTGGAGCTGCGTATGCCATGGAACTTTGACTTGGAGTCATTTAACCCTCATGGCATCAGTGCATACACCGATCCAACTGGTAAAAGTGGTTGCACATATGAGACAGATTTCTGCATGTAAACATCTGGTAACCCCCTAACCCAGCTGCTTTAAATTGGGTCATATTTTGACAGTCATGCAACTTTAGGAAGCATCGCTTCCTACCACCATAAATCTTTTTTGACTGTAGAAATGGAAAATTACTGAAGAAATGCATCTATTTTTGGTGATTTGTGAGCCTATGCAAGCATGCAGAACAGGTTTCTTCATCCTCAGTCCTCAGGGGCCGCTGCGCTGGAGGTTTCAGATGTTTCCATATAGTGGCTTGAAAAAGTATTCAACCTGGAATGAAAATACTCAAAGTCGAAAAGTGATATGTCCACACATTTTCACCCACTATTTAGCGTTTGAAGTGGACCAAACAGCTGCAGTATGAATGTGAATGGGAATGACCCCGTGTACATTCAGGAGAAGCAACACTTGTGTGGTTTAAAGAGAAACTTTTAAATGTGTTGCAATCGTCGAGTTGAAGTCCAGACAGCAAACCTACTGAGAATCAGTTGAATGACCGGAAAGACTGGGGTAAACCAGCAACATAATCTAGACTTGGTGGAGTTCTGCTTCAAAGAGTGGAAAAAATCTCAGCGAGTAGGCACGCTAAGCTCAGAGACATAACCTATAACCCTCCAGATATACAGTAATGCTGCACAAGGTGATTCAACAAAGTACGGATTTCAGTTAAACAGTGAATATGCACACATTCTTCCATTTTTATCCATTTCACCAGTCTGTATTTTTTGGTTAATTTCGTAAAAAGGATGACCCCTGAAAAATGTATTCAAATTCAGTTGTAATACAAAAAAAAGGTTTTAAGTATAAAATACTTTTCACTCATTGATAAAAACCGGTATCCTCAACATGCTTTCTTTAATTTCTTGTTCAGGACACATTAATTTGAAGCAGGGAAGCACTTTTTACTGTGTTTCCCCTGAAATCATCACAGCACTGTAGAATTGAACAGTCTGGATGTTCAGATTTCTGTCAAGTACAAACTATCTGAATATTTTTGGTATCTGCCTATTCTGTGGTAAATAAAGATTTTTTTTCATCAAAGTTTAGTGTCTCTCCTATCACTTCACACTCAGGTTTTTTAATGTTATCTCTTTTTAATAACAAATGTTTTGTCTGTGTTTCTTATGATTTATTAGATAATACAGTGTATCTGTTTGTTGTCAATCATCCTCAACACAAAAGCCAAGTGGAGCTGTTCAGATACGTGGAGGATGGCCTTTCCCTTGAGCATCTGAAAAGCATAAAACACGAACTTCTTCACAGGTGATGTATTTTGATTGGGCTTCATTCATTTGGGCTTGATTGAGTGATTAGGAGTCAGTACATAATCTTATATATTTAAACAGCTTTCTGGAATTCCATGTTTCCTTTCCAGTGTAAATGATATTGTTGCAGTAGGAGTGGATAGCTTCTTTGCCACCAATGATCACTATTTTTCGAACATAGTCCTTAAAACTTTGGAGTTGCTTCTGCTTCAGCCTTGGACCAATGTTGTCCACTACAGTCCTGAGGAAGTAAAAGTGGTCAGTGAGGGTTATTACTTTGCAAATGGAATCAATATTTCTCCAGACAAAAGGTAAGGATGATCTAAATAATTCGTACATGAACATAATTTTGTCAGTTCAGATTTTTTAAATTTTTTTTGTCTGTGTCATTTACAGACATGTTTATATGGCAGATTTATTTGACCACAATGTCCATGTGTTGGAGTGGAAACAAGACAACTCGTTGTCATCTGTGAAGGTAAAGTTCAGCAATATGAAAGTTGACTGATGTACTTTATCACACATTTTTAATAGGGATGTAACTATACTACGAAAATTGATTTAAAAACGATTCAAACTGGTTTAAATGGCAATTGATGTAGAAAAAAGGAAAACTGACTCCCATTCAATGCCTCAATGCAGATGATGTTCAAAACAAATAAAACTTATTTTGTTCATAAAAAATAACTGTCATTAACTGTTTTTATTTTTAGAGACACTGAGATGAAAAAGTCTTTTATTGTTTGTTGACCACATAGAGATCAGTTAAGAGTCTTGAACAACAGGCCTTTGCTTTTCTTTTGGCCATCGACACTAACCGTATTTTAGTCGAAGATATTGTTATTACACAGTGTCATATCATGGCATTTAAATATTTAATTCCAGTGACATAATGTCATTGGAGGTAAAATGTGTATGTACTTGTCATTTTTATCTGAAATGGCAAACCAGCTCAAATACATTTGAGCAAAGCTGTTACAAAGGGCTGTTAAGCCAGGTTAAGGTCTATATTAGGGTTGCACCGAAATGAAAATTTGCGGCAGAATAACATTGAAATGCTTTGTCGAGTACCGAATATTAAATATGGTTCAGTTTTTCCACTATTCTTTAAAAATTATTGCATAAATAGCCTACAATAAATTTGAAGACATTTATCAATCAAAGTAACTATTTACTGAGTATATTCTGGCATTTTTAAATATTCCATTCCATATTGATTGCATCATTGCCACTATTCAGCCTTGCTTTTAACTCACTCCACCAGGGCCGAATGTAGCTCTTTTTGCACTTTTCGTCCGAATATATTCGGTGGCCGAATATTCTGTGCTCCCCCAGTTTATATAATAAATGAGTCAATGTGATTGTCTTCCATTAAGCTTAATAACAGTTTTTAATTGACTTGACTTTTATATTTATTGATCAAATACAAACAAAAGTGTATTTTCATGTGTTTCTCTTAGGAACATGTTTTTGACATAAAGATTTCTTACTGGTCACCAGTAAAGGGTGGCAAAAAGTGATTTTGTCACGGGAATATAAAAATCATTTAATTTTGAATCAGTAAATGAATTAAAATGAATGAATTATACCCTATTAAACCCAAAACAAAAGTTATATTTAGAAGCTTTCTGAACATTTAGTAATGTCAGGTACAGTTGATTAAGCTTGGAAATGTCTTTTATTCAGGGAGATTTAAAGAGTTGTTACATTTACTTTGTTTCAAGATATTTATCTTGAAAACCTTAAGAATACTAAACTTCCAAATGTACATAACGCAAAATTAGAGTCTGCAAAACTCGGTAACAGTGGCGTGTCTAGAAATTTTTTCACAGGGGGGCAAGGCAGGGGCACATCCTCAGAAAAGGGTGGCACATATGAATAAGACCTTTTTTCAGAAAAGAACTTAGATTCTAGGTTATTA
>JAVQJG010272195.1:0-22407 GCA_036024015.1 Craterocephalus amniculus
TTGACAGTATATCAGTTACTGTCACCCGTTATGAATATTTGTCACAGAATCAGCAAAATAGATAAATTAACACAACTGACATTCTACATCAAGGAAAATGGGAACACATTTTATTTTCAAAACTACAACTAATTTAGGTCAGTTCCTAAACGCTTATAGTGTCCTTGAAAGAAGAGGTGATGTAACACAGCTGTAAACATGTCTCTGATCTTGCTAGCTTGAAAAATAAGTGTTGGTGGTATTTCTTTTTTTTTTAACTCATCTGAAGTTCGGATGTTTTCTCCGCAGTCCATTTTGTTATAAATTTTAGAGTTCCCCAACTTTTTTGGAAACCCGACTGTCCTACTTATGGCTGGCAGGAACAGATGAGTGTGGATTCATGGGAGAGAATAGAGTGTTTACGATGGTCCATCCATTCTCTACACCCACTTTATCCTCCTTGCAGTGATGGGGAACTGCAGCTACCACAGTGTAAAGAAACCACACTACCAGAACACTAGAGCCAACAGACAAGGAGAACCGTGTTCACTTTCACCTACAGTTTAGATTTACTGAACCAACAGTGTGTGTACAGAGTGTATACCAACCAAACTGAAGCTACCCTCATATTAAGTCCTAAAAATGATGTGTTGATCTTCTTTCTCTTCAAAATGTTAATCTATCCAATCTGATGCTGAGATATTTCAGGATGGCCCAATGTGATGTAGGCTACCTACCAGCAGAAAAGCTTATATTCAAAGAAAATGATCTAATTCAGCTTTTCCCCATCATTTGACAAATTCAAACTGAGCTGAAAAGAGGACAAGCGTTGCATAGAACAAAAGCTACATTAAATCACAGGGGAAGAATAACACGTTCATCCGAGAATCATTGTTGAATCGCTGCTGGTTCACATTATCATTTCATCAATGTTAGGTGGAGTTTAAAAAATCCAAACTGATCAATGCAACCTCACGTTTTATTGCTGCAGAGTATTAATTTAACTTTAATATTTGGACTTTTTCCTCTAAACCTCCTGCGGCCACAACCTTTCATCTGCAGTTCAAATCGACTCTTCTGTTATCTGATCTCCTTGAGTGACATAGAGGGTGTAACTCAGAATGTTTCATCAGATGCATAATAATTTGTTAAACACCAGGCAGTCCTGCTGATATTGATATTATCTACACATCAACAAACTGATTAAAGCACTGTGTCCCCACCTACTGCTTCAGATAGGAGAGCTGAAGGGTTTGTCAGGTTTTAATACCTGTGCCGACTGTGCTGTAAACATCTGAGCTCAACTCCCTCCCGCTGTCAAATGCAGAGTCACAGGTGATGCTGGGAATTGTGGGAGAAGTCGGACCATTGTCCTTGTCAGTGCTCTTCAACTTCCTCCTTATCTTCACCTGAGCAAGAAACGCAAACATATCAGCTCAAAGAAAGCATGTTTGCGTGACATTCGAGTGGCACAACAGAAAAACACAGTCAACCCTGTGTCAAAGAATATTGTGCTTTTGTCATCTTATCCTTGCAAAACAGACATTTTGTATCCATACAATAACACACTCTCCACAGTGGCAACATCTGAAAATGGCTGAGGTTTTTCAGCATCAGACATGCAGAGCATGTGGTTGGCAGCTATCCCAAATGTTGGCAAAATAAAGTTAACGAAGCTCACTGTCAAAACACACAGTATTCAAGTTGTCAGTTATACAGTTTCTTACTTTTATAAGTGCTTGAACATTTATGTAAGTGCAAGAGAAAACCTGCCAGTTCAGGACTCAGGTCAGCAAATTGAAGTCTTTTTTTCTAATCATCCTCACCGGTAAGTGGTTTTCTTAAAGTGTTTAGTCCCACTTCTGTGAGTATTCTTCAAATTATGGGCTGGATCTATCAAAGGTTTGTGTGTTAAAAAAAACATAATAATGTTGTAGCTGCTAAGCCACATAGATGACTGTCTGGTAAATAAGCAAAATAACGCCCACACTCCATTTGGCACGTTTGCTATGAATGCAGTCTGGGTGTTTCTGCCAGAACGTGCAAAATACTGGGAGAAATAAATGAAAATAAATCAGCTTTGCATGCACAATTTGATCTACTAAAATCGGTCGCTGTTTCTGCGCCTACATTTACCATTTCTAAAAAGCAGGTGCTAACTTGAGCCTCAGGGTGAGAACACAAACAGCCCAGCCAGATACACATCAGTCTGATTCGCAATATTTTCTTATGAACGGCAAACGCAGCTCATTTTGTTTTCAATTTGAATCTTAATAGATCCAGCCTTTTGTTTACAGAAATGCCTTTACCTTCACTATCAACATAGCTATGAGTTCCACTGTTCTTTTAATATAATTTGATTTTTACCAACTGTCCACCTGATCAAAGTTTTTTTTTTCTTTTAATGACCACAATTCTTCCTCAAAGATTGTGGTTTCCCAGTATCTTTCCACCTTTCAGTGGTATACTGTATTGTTCTTAACTCAATTTTGGTGGTTTCTGCACCTCCTTTTTCACAAGATCACCGTCACAACCACTCACATGACTGAGAAGTGAGAACCTACTTCCTGCATCAGCTGCAACGCAAACATCCATGCAGTTTTCTATCCAATGGGGGCTATTTGCTTTAAATTCAGGTGGTGACTTTTAATTTAGGACAGGCAGCTCATGGTCTAATTCTCAAATTTTCGATTCATTATTCCATATAAATTATGATTAGTATGGCATATAAAAAGTAACCAGTACACATTGATTTGCTATACATGCATAGTAGAATGAAAATGTGATTGGTTTGGCAGTAACTATAGCAAACAGAATCATTCTAAAAACTCAGTTAAGCTGTATACCTACACAGCACTTCAAAGCATAAAAAATGATTACTAACCGATTTTTTGGGCTTGGGGCTGGACAGAGAGGAGGCAGAGATGTGGGACTTCCTTCTCAAAAACATCTTGAATGTGGCTGAATCAAAGTTCTCCACGGCAAAACATCTCCAAGCTGTCTGGAAGGAGGCATGGAAATAGAGATATACTGGCTGGATCGGACACAATTCATACCACGCAAGAAAAGAAAGGATGGGTTGCTTGAAAGGCTGGTCTCAGTAATAAGAGTGGGGCTTGGAGACAGTTCAACACCCCCCGGCTTTATTGAAGTTCTGTTTGAGTATTTTTCAAATACCTGTATTAGGCAGGCAGCTGCAGGGATCTGCCTGTTGAAGTGTTTCTGTCTTTGCTTCTGCTGCACCTTTAGGGCAAAGCCTGAGCCTAAGATTCCCTGCGAACAAGCAGCAGAGTTCTTCCTCATTTCCTCATTTAAAGCATGCACATCCAAGACAGAAAATTAAGGGGGAGATGTGTTGTGTAATGCAGGAAATTTCACTCTATTATTAACTTTGTTTATAAACAGAAATTTAAAAATTCAATTCAAAATGTTTGTTTATGTCGTTAACTTTTCCAAAATGTTTGCAACCAAAGGCACAGACAGAAATTAGCTGTGTGGGTAGTTTTTTTTTTCCTTACTGTTTTATCTCCATCTGGGGCATCTATCCAGATCAGCTTATCACTGGCATATTTATAATATCAACATAATCCACATCAGTTGTGGATTTCACCTTAGATCATTATGATTGCAACAGATTTCATTTCATTTTAATGATCCAACTGCAGCACAGAGCTAAATCAAAGGATATGATTCATAGAATGGAGGCAGAGCAAGATAGATAACCAACCTGAAAGACGACCTGTCTTGGAAAACTGCACTAACTGCGGTGCAGCTAATTGAGGAGGAAAAGTTATTCTGGAGAGAGCGAAACTAATTGATGCCAAACTTGTAAAATTAAAATGAAATACTATCCCAGCTGTGAGACTTTTTTAATTTGAGGTTTGCTGAACCTTTGTAAACTCCAATGAAGCTCTCTATACCAAAAGTAAAACTGCATGGGATGTGTCTTGCAAAATCAAGTCACTCCTTCTGAACTGCTACAACCTCTCCTGTTTGACCATGCAGGTATAAAATCTGGAAATAAACCATGCACATAGATAAAAGCAAAATCAAACGACAGAATGTATCTTAGACAGGAAGAATCTTTGTTGAGATCCTTGCCTGACAGCTTTTTATTTTCATCACAAGTCAAGGAAAAATTTCAGCCTGCTGTCAAAAAAACAGCTTTGTTTTCAGTTTGCAGTAGTTTCTCAGTTTTTAACCAGTTTTGATAAAAAGCATAATTATATAGAGGCCACTGACTTAGAAAAGCTTTATTATTATAATTTTTACCATTAGTATCTACTATGAGGAACAACACATACAAGTAGAAGCTCTTAAAATTATCTCACTACAAGGGTGTTTAGAATGAATTCTAATTCTGTATAAATATCAGTCTTTAAGATAGTTAGACCAGAGGTAGCCCTCAACTCCATCGGTTTACCCGAGAGCAAAGGAAGCAATGTTAATGAGCATCTAGCTTGATTGACATGCATAGCCGTCTGTGCAGGAGCGACTGCAAGCTGTTGGAAGAGAAAACACCTGTAAACTTGAGAAGCATTTCAATTGCTCTGACTTAAAGCTGTTATCTCCTTGTCATCTGCTGATGATGGAAGCAACACATCTGTAACAGACAGTTATGCTGTGTTTTTTTATGAACTCAGGTTTCTTCTGACCAAAAATCTGATTTAGACAAACACTTAACATTTTTGTATTGTTAAAAGTTCTAATTTGTTGGCTATTTTTGAGCCAAGGACAGTATTTACAAGATATTGCAAGTGTTGGTCTTTTTCGTCTTTTTTTAACCAGAAGACAAGTAGCATCCTTATAAATAGAACAGTGAATATGAATTGCAAATGCACCAAGCCATGCTGACCAAGCCTAAAGGTTTTTGCCTTTTGTCCAATTGTTGTTGCATTCATCTTCAAATACAAAAGTTGGCAATAACAAAATGCCAATTTTTACTGCAGGCACAACAGATAAGACTAATTTCTTGACACATGAAAAGTGAATGTATCAGAAAAGTAAAAAAGTAAACATGTATTCATTTTTTAAAATGTATTTATTTGCATATTTGCAGTTTAAAATATGTAACCATAACATAAAAAATATATCACAAAGACCTGAGTCATGAACTTAAGTTTCAACTTACAGCAGGGAGGGCAAAGAAAGAGATGGCAAACACTGAGAAACAGGATGCAATGGTTTTTCCAATCCATGTTTGTGGCACTTTGTCCCCATAGCCGATTGTTGTCACGGTCACCTTGCAGATAGAAAAACACAAGGACACAGTGACATATGTGGACAATTATTCTGCATACAAGACACTTAGATACAAACATATCTTAGCTTGACCTACTCATAATGAGAGTGCCAAAGAGCTGAGCAGGTATTAAGAACCTAAAGAGCTGTCAAAGCTATTGGCACATCTGTGGTTTGCATGAATTTCATTTCTATCAATGCAACAGTTCAGTCCAGACTAAAGTAACTGATCAACTAAAATACTGATGCATCATTCTGTAAAAGCCATTAATTAATTAACTAATAATTAACAAAAAAACATTAAGCAGAAATTTTTATCCAAAGCATGCTGCAGTTGATTACACCAGTGATGCTGACACTGAAGGCAAAGGGGGCAAAGTGTCTTACCGGAGGACACAACATTGGAACTGCCAACCTTTGGGTCACTGGACATCATGCTCTACCACCTGAGCCACAGCCGGCTTTCTCTTACATTTTAATGCATTGAGAGTAAGAGAACTAGAATGTGTGTGAGAGCAGATCCAAATCGGACAAAAGTCAAGGAATATAACGTGCAGATATTTTACTGAAATCAAATAAATAGTATCAAATATTTATATGAGAAAAGTTGCTGACTCATTTGGACCTGTATGTTTTTTTGATATCAGAGTCCCTAAAGTTTTCTAGGAGCTGAAGTTCATTCCATATTTTCTTCACTGCTTATTTTGCTGCATGTATTAGCAGCCCACTGGATCTGCCCAAGGGCTTTCCCACAACTCCTACGGTAACAACAGAAGTGCAGATAAAACAAAGTCTATATTTGACCTCACACTTACTAAAATGCAGCTCAGTAGAAGTTTTTTTTTCCTGCAGAATCTAGCTACTCTTTTGACCAAATGCTCACATTCAAAATATTCGTGCATAGGTTACCTCAAAGTATTTCCACAAATAAAACATTATCTCAAATTAACTGCAAAAGTGCAGTAAGTCAGTGAAACAAGGTAACGTGTGTTTTATCTTTGTACTTGCCCTAATTGATGATACAAACAGAAGGTGGTTAGAATATCTTAGGATTGCACACACTGTACTGTAAGCAAGGGTAAACAGCTTTTTGAACAGAGAAACAGGATATACTGTATGATGTTCTCTCAGGGTCTTATGATGAGCTAAGCTCACACTCCTCTGGGTACAGATTTAACAAAAATAAGAAGAATATCAATCCTTAAATTGGGCTTTTTTAGGGCACACGACGTAATGGACAGCTCCTGGAAGGATGCCAAAAGTAAAAGATGAAATATAATACTAAGAACCAGCCATCTTTCATTGTTGACCTTTATGTCACTATAGTACAGCATGAAAATGATATAGTCCTTTTGTCGATAATGTGGAATATGCTTTCGGAAATATGAGTGTGTCATGTAGAGATGGAAAAAACGGTCATAAAGCTGTGAAGTCCTAATGTAAAAGCTAAACTCTAATGAATAAAACTTGCAGAGCAGTTTAGGGCTGACAGACTGACACTGTAATGTGGGGGCATCACAAACACTCCTACAGATAAGCAGTAACCTGGGTAATGATAGAATCACTCAGAGCTGAATAATCAGGTTATCTTCTTCATCCTATCCGTAACACGATTAAAACGATAAAGCACAAGAATAAGTGAGCATACAAAAAGTTTTCTTGATAGAGAACACTGAAGGTATAATACAAAACTGAAATTTAGTCAGGCTGAGCAAAGATATATGCACACACACCTACAGAGGCAACTGCATAGTCTTACCACACCCCACCACAAAGCATCTGCATAGTTTCTGAACTCGGTAGAACCACTGTCGTTGACCGCGTCTTTTTCTGCCAAGTAGACAAAGTATGATGAGAAGATCAGGCTCAGAAACCCAATGTACAGAGTGGTGATCAGCTCCTGAAACACACAAACACACTGCATATTACACATCCTCACATACGATGGGCCCCGCCCCTCCCCCCGCCCTCCCGCACTTCCATCCTTTTCCTGCCACGCCTCCGAGGTTCCGCACCCCCGTTCCGCCGCTTCGGCGCGGGCGGGGGCGGCGGCTCTACAAAAACAAAGCATTTTGGATAATATCTGAAAATCTTCTCTCTCTTACTTGGATGCTTACTGTAACTATGACACTTTTATGAGCATGGAGCAGAGCTAATGTTGACGTAAAATTATCGTTAAAGGAACTATATCTGATAGTATTTTAATCTTTTAAGAAATGTGGTATCTACATATGTTATATGTATACGTATTTTATGTGGTAAAAGGGTCGAAGTCTTACTTACCCCTTCTAAGTCCATAAAAATGAATGACTCATTGATTGCGCATATGTACGAGTCCAGGTCATTTTAGTTAGCGATAGCGGGCAAATCTTAGCTTTGGCATGACGCTCTTTCTCTGCAAATGGGGTTAACTTCCATAAATTCAGGATTCCCTAGGGGAACACTTTTTCTGGCTGATCGGAATCTGAAAGTTACGGCATATAACCCCATTGACAGAGAAAGAGTGTCATGCCAAAGCAAAAAATTTGCTGCTTTCGCTAACTAAAACGGCCTGGACTTGTACATATCAATGAGTCATTTATTTTTATGGACTTACCCCTTTTACCACATAAGATACAGTGTAGAAACAATTTTTCGTAAAAAGATTAAAATTATATCAGGTATAGCTCCTTTAATGCAGACATGATATTCATGTGTTGTGTCAATAAAATAATTCTTGAATAGAAAATTCAGGTAAATGTGCTGTGTATTGAATACTAAAATACTTTTTTGAATATCCATCTCTGCCATGTTGCGCTATGTAAGGTAAACACAAAGAAGATATTTATCTGGCCAATACTGAGCAGTATCTGCTGCACTTTTTCTGCAAAGAGCAGATAGCCTAACTGGAAACCTGAGGCATGATCTGCCAGAACCGGTTGTGTGTAAGTGCACAAACATCTTCTGTTGATGACATCATTGTTGTTATTGACGAAAGACATGTAAACATGCTTTCTTTTGATGTTTGTTTAAACATCAGTTGTGATTTTAACATTCAACAAATGAACTGTTTTTATATAAACATTTTGTTCCCAAAGTTCAGCTCCGCCTCCCCCACTCATGAGAAAATATTCTGAATCAGACTGACGCACATCTGCAATCCTGGAGCTTAAACCTGTTGTCTCTCATAAAAGCTGCAGCTGTTTGGGTCACATCTGAAACCAGTTAGCTTCTGCCTTTCAGCGGTGCTAAATATAGGTGCAAAAACAGGCAGCGCAATCAGTTTTCCCATTTAATAACTCACATTGCACATGCAAAGCTTATTTATTTTCATCTACACTTCCCAGGATTTTGTGCTATTTTGATGGTTTCACATTCCTCTTTGCACCAGATTGAGAAATCAGGCACTTGTTTTTGTGCCCATTATCAAGTTTTCACACATTCACAGAGCCGTGAAGCTTTGGTAAATCCCGGCCTAAGGGTCAGTAACACACTATGAAGTGTTACGTAAACTTACATTGAAATGACATGTATGTATATATTTTAACTCAACAAACAGAGTAAAACTGTCATTTTATTTAAATCACAGGTATTAATAATTTCAACTACTGCTTTGCTGTCAGAAGCAGCCAGTCAGTAGCTAACAGCAATGTGTGCAGGAAGGTGCATCTATAAATATTCTCTACAAACATGTATCAACCAAAAAAGAAAATAAAATCAGGTTTGTAATAGGAGGGGTGGTAGTGGACTAAATGGCAGATAACCAACAGACCACAATCACTTGGGATGCCCATGTGACATCCTTTAATAAAATTATTTTTGACTTGACCAGTGAAGTCAGCTACACACAGCACGACTAATGGCGTGAGCTGCCAGGCGGACTGGTAAAATGAATCCGTCACATTTCTTTAAATCCAACACTGATGTCAGTTTCGGTTTCCATTTGTGGAAAGATGTGCTCAATTTTGAAGCCCCAAGTGCAACACACAGTAAAAATTAGCATGTCCCTCTGGGTGGCATATTTACAACATTGCCAATTGGAGCTCGAACCTATAGATATCCGTGCCTTCCCCAAAATAAGCTTTAAAACCACAAGCTTCTCATTTACAGCATTTCATGTGGAAGCTCTTAAATTGGCAGACTCAAATCCACAGATAAGATGAGATCCACAGATATACCTTACTAGCCTGCTTATTTTCAGTTTCACTGTGTATCTCTGGCTCCCACAGCCCAATCCAAAAAGAAAAACATAAAATAAAATACTCATCACCTGCATACCGGAAAAGGTCCAAAGCAAACCGCAGGACAGTCAAATAACTTTCTACTTTAGCATTTCTTAGAGTTGTCTCTGAGTGCAATGGGAGTTACCAGCCAGCGGAGCTGAGCTTCTTTCATAAGAGTAAAGGCGGCAACAAAAGCCAAAAGCCCCTAAAACACAGCTATACAGCACACATTTCTTAGGAACTTTCTTCTTCATTCAATCCCACTTGAGGATTGAAGAAATTTCTGAGGTATTTTACAGAGGTGTTGCTAACAGTTTCATGGCAATAAGGTGTCAGCTCCAACAAGATCAAACAGTGATTACACACAGGGAAAAGATGGATTAAACATCCACTAAAATTACTATCCCTAGATAAAAACTGTTACCAATAAGTCAAAGTTAATTTTTAAGGAGATGGTGGAGTAAAAGTTACTGTAGGGAGTACAGTAACTTTTTGTTTTTGTTTTCCAATGAAATGTTTATTTAGATATTAGGTAGTGTGTCCTGTAAGAAACCTTCCACCTACCAGGTCAAGCCACACAACAACCCTTTAGGCTGTATCACTGGAGAATATTAATTATTTGTGTGTAATTAAATTAACTGTAACCATTATAATGATTTTCTGCAAGTCAGCCAATAAAACCAATTTTAACAGTTTTAATATTCATACTTTATGTGAAGTGCTCCAGATTTGTATACATTAACCAAAGCATAACATAAAGTAATGTGCTACTTATAGCTGTTTCATAACTGATAAGCAACAGCAGCATTTTGCATGAACAAAATAAATTTAATTCCCTTTATTTGCACCACATTGTCCTCTTTTGGTCTCAGCTTTTTGTAAAATGTGTGAACCAAATCCCAGTTGTGGCTAGCTGGGTTTTCAAGTGGCATGTACTTACATTAAGTTACCTCACCATTTTCCTTTATAATTGCCATTAAAAGTTTGACATGACCTTGAGGTTGGTGTGACTTCCCCACATCTTCCCACTATTCTCGTACACTTCTTCACTTTTCTTTTTTTTTATGCAGTCAAAACAGATTCATAATTGATAATGTAGCAGCGCAAATGGAAGAGATGTCAATGCACAGATGAAGAAGACAAGCAGCAAAGTGCAGCAGCTGCATGTTTTGCAGACCAATCAAGGAGGGCAAGGCTGCAGACAAGATGTGAGGCTCTGGTGGCACTGTCACAAACAAAAATGACACATGAGGAAATAATATGACAGTTGTAATATCAGAGCCAATACTGGTGGTGTGCATTGTGAGAATAAAGTTCGAGTTTTCCTCAGGAGTTGAAGATTTTAAAAAGAGCACATGGTCTAATATATGAGTCTGTTACATGTATTATTAAAGCGGACTTCATTAGGCTTTCAGTCAATTATGTAGAACAACATGTTTTTTCAATATGAATTAAAAAGAAAGCAAAAAACGAGTATATTTTACATGTGTTTTGTGAAGGCAATGTGCTTTCCAGATTTTCCCAAAATGTTTGTGCTTTTTTTAAAATGCTAAAAGTCATGTTTGGGCCGCCATTCAGTTGATGTTTTAATGTTTTTTATGGCTAATTCCGACCCTACTGTCTGAATTTTGAATTACTGTTACTGTGCTAATCTTAAACCAGTCTGCCTGTTCCTCTCAGACCTCTCACATCAACAAGGCACTTTCCTCCAACTGCTTACTGAATATTTTCACTTTTTGGACCATTTTCTGCAAACCCTAGAGATGGCTGCACATAGAAATCCCAGTAGAGCAGCAGTTTGTGAAATAAACATATCAGCCTGTCTGCGTCCCATTCTGATGCTTAGTTTGACCTTCAGTAAGTCATCTCAGTCATGCCTGTATGCCAAAATGCACTGAGTCATGGTCATTTGGCCAATAAGCTGTTTGTGTTATAAACAATTAAACAGCTGTACCTTATAAAGTGGATCCATACAGAAGAAGAACAAATGCAATGCTAGTAAAGGAAAAAGGAAAAAGCAAGAGAACAAGAAGGCACGAGAAACCGCAATGGTTAATCGTGCTGCAGTGTTTGCATCCTACTCATTCTGAAACCCAGACACCTGATTTATCTGTAATGTATTTAAAATAACAATAAACTAACTTATTACACTGTCAATAAAGAGTTGTCAGCGATTTGCTCATGTAGCCTAATTGGTCCTGGTTCTCTTTCTGTTTGACTCTAATTGGACTCCTACTTTACAGTGTGAAAAACCTCTAAGTGTCTACTACGTGACTAATGTTTTGTCACTCGGTGTATCACAGAATTCACAGCACTTAATTGGACAGAGGTTCAGATGAGTGGAGTACTTCACATAGACTTATACTGAAATTACTCAGTACAAATATGACTCACAGGCCTTCAAAGGTGAATAGCTGAATGAGCCTGAAACAACTTGCAACTTAAAAAATGCATGATTCTTGGAGACAGCTTTGATGCATTCAGGTAGATTTTCCTTTTGTAGCCATGCAGGGCACAGGAGATGTGTAGCTACTGCTGTGACCTGGCAAACTCATTCAAGCAATTCATGCTTCTTTTGGCCACTAGGAAGGCTGGAAACAACTGTGCAAATTGTCTTTAGAAGCCACAAGCGCTAGAATGGTTCTCAAGTCAGATTCAACTGCTACTATACACAACGACTGCATAAAGAAACTCTATTAACTTGAACAGCTCCAGCTGTTAACGCAGAGGGGCTCCAGCACATGTACTAAAGAAAAGAGTCTGGTTTTATCACAGTAAGGAAAAACAAGAAGAAGAAGAAACAAAAAAAGAAAACACCATGGAATAAACATTTCTGAAACTATATGCAGGAGTGTGGTTGAATATAGCAATCTGGCCACTGCAGCACTCAATTCAACTCAACTTTATTTATAAAGCCCTTAAGAACAACCACAGCAGAAAAAAAGTGCTGTCGATAAATAAACAAAGCACCACGGGGAAACAAATAATATAGTCATTGTTTATGGGTTTAAAAACAATTTTAAAAGCAATAAATAAAACAAACCACAAAACACCCAAACAGAAACAAAAGAGTCTCATGCTGGGTCGAAAGCCAAGGAATAAAAATGGGTTTTAAGATGAGTTTTAATAATGGACTGGGAGGAGGCTTGTCTAATGCAGAGGGTGGCTTTTCCACAGTTTCGGAAAAGCTCTGTTCCATCTGCGCTCCCGTTTGGACTACAGTACCTCCAGGAGCAGCAGGTCAGCTGACCTGAGGCGCCGAGAAGGAGTGTGTGGGTAGAGTAGCTCAGAGAAGTAAGGAGGGGACAGACCATTGAAAGAGCACTGCTCATCATAGTTCACACTGTTTTTATCTATTCAGGTTCTAAGATTTGTACTGGGCCTTGAAAAAGCATAAAATTAGACCCAGAATAGTTGTGAAATGGAACAAAGATGCACAAAGAGAAAAATCATAATGGAAACAACACCTCTATGAAACCCAGACCGACTGCTGGTGATGCCTGTTATCAGAAATGAATTTAACCAAGCCTCTCCAAGAGCTGGTTTCACACTCATCTCCTCTGTTTGGACTCCATTTGTGTTCATGCATTAAGGGTCCAACATATTACAGACCATGCCAATCCAGGTTGTGGGTGTGAGTGAAATTGGATGCTGACACCCTGAAATAGACTGCATCAGTGCTGACCTGTCATTCCCTACTACCCTGAGTGCATGACAAGCAGGTGTTGAATATTGGGGAACATGATGCGAATTGAAATCCCATCTGTTACCCATTAGCAAAAATGCTTGGCTCATACAATGAGAATATATGTTTGAGGTTTTTATTTGAAGATTTATTGCAATGAAATTATTTAACGAAATATAAAGGCCTATGGGGGTGATTATAGGGAGCTACTAATGCATATTCTCTGTTGCATATGGCTCTGTGATTACTGCCTAAAAACAGGCTGTTATAGCTCAGGCCTCATCATATTAACAGTGCAAATGTCATCAAGGAGCATTTGAAGAAGTCAAAAATAAATTTGCGAACATAATCTAAGTCTGTTTTAAATAGGATAGGGTGCACTTATCTTTATTTATTTAAAAACAATTGTCATGATTCAATTTGACATGTTGCACGTGGTGGAAGCTGAAGTAGTTTTCATTTTCCTTCTGAGTGAATATTTTATAGTTATAGGCTTCTACTTTTTTTTCTTTAATTCAGCATGTTTTTACTTCTGCATGATTGCCTGTTTGCTAACATGACAAAGGGTTTTGATGCAGATAATAGGCCAAATGAGTTGTAAAATATCAGATATTAGCCAAAAATCTAATATTGTGGGTCCCTAATACAGACACATACATGCCTATAAACACACTGCTTTTCATTGCCTTGGGTGTGGTTTAACTTTCTGCTGAAATAAGTGTTCTGTATATCAGCCCACTTTTTTTCTGTATTGTCAAAAACTTGGTTTATTCTCTATAACTTAATTAGCATTTAATTTTAGTTTGTACACCCGATTGGCTGTTCTATTGTGATTAGTTGTGTCCAGAGGGGCATTCCATGAAGCTGGATTAAGGAAAAGTCTTGTTTGTTTCGATAAGTCTGGCTCATCAAAGTAAGAGTTCTCTTCCATTACTGTGACTTAAATGAGTTACCATGGTAACTAGGGCTGGTGAAGAAGTCTGCTGCAGACCAGGTGAGCTTGAAAAGTTGTGAAAAGAATACAGTTTATCAATTTACAGCACACTAGTTTAGGCTGCTGTTGTCTTGAATCTGGCCTAAAAGACTGAGATTGGCTGAGCAGACAAACGGTTCACATTGGAAAGGAGATGAAAAACTAAACATTTTGCATAATCTATAATGCTTATGCTACAGTTTCACCATACTGCCTTAAATTAATTAAGAATTAGAACAGATTAATAAGAAATCCCCATCTGGCACTGTCACGTGAGAGACGCTTACTTTCTATGCATCCTAAATTTTACCTGCTATTTAACAATCTAAGATTGAGATGCTTTATACAGCAGGTTAGGAATCAGTTTGTAAAATGCATCCGACATGTCTCTGCACCAGCACTCGTTCTCTTTCTAGCTGAGGTCAGTGGTTGATGATGACCATCTTCAGCTGGAAGCAATGCGGTCACCAGCAAGGGCAAAGGCAATGAAGCCCACTAGGGGGTATTGAATGAGCAAAATCCTTAATGCCCTGCTCATCACTCTCTCTTTTTATACGGACATTAAGACAACCACTGTGGCCACTGGGGATCATCACTGCCACATCTGTGTCTCAGTTGAACGACACCCTTGAGGAAGACATAAGTCTCTCTAGCAGATGTGGCTGTTAAAACCCCAACCGAATGCACAATTGTGCTTCCCTTGTTCCTTTTATGACTCTACACTCTTATCCCATGTGAAAACTCTCTATTTGTACTGCATAGTAAGGAACAATAATGAATAATGAGGAGAAGCCATTACTGCCCAGACAGAGAGAGCCACCAGCTTACTACTAATAATCAGAAACCCTGGTAGTAGTGATGGCTGTGGACTTGGAAGTGCGATGTGTGTTTGCAGGTGTGAGCGTCTACCTGCCGATGAATAAACACAACAGAGCCCAGGAGACGCCAGGTTCCTCCCTGCCTGTCAACGTGGAGCATACGCAGAATTTGCAGGAAGCGAATCCCTCTGGAAAATAGCAGAAGTGTTTAGCTGCTGACATCACATTTATGTACCGTAAATATTGTGCACACATAATGAAATATGTGAGCACATAAACATTCCAGAGACTTCACTAAAACTGTGCACTAAAATGCAGGAATAATTGAATCTTCATGGTTTTGTCTTTTTCTGGCACAAACAGCATCACTTACCTTACAGCAGAGGTAGCGAAGACTTGACCTTTGGAGCCCACTGCCAGCACAATTATCGAGGCGATAACTACGATCAAATCTGTGGTAGCAGAGAAGCAGACTTTGACTATAAATATGACACAAGATGAGTAATCAGAATATATTTTAGACATATGTTTGGAAATTTCAGTGTAAAAAGAGCAAGTTTTGGGGAAGTCCAAAAAAGTTCTTTAATGACATTGCATTGGTTTTTATTTCAGATTTACTCCATTAATCAGTTTAGGTGAGAGGAGTTGCAAATGGTATTAATGATAATATTCACTGCTGTGTATTTAAAAAAAAACAGCTGGAGGCCTTAATTTAAAGTATACAAACTGAAGGTGGAAAAATATTGCAGTGACAGTTTTAATTTCATGCTGAATTTGTCTTAGATATCTTATTGTGGGACGAAGCTCAGGGTTTATTACTGTTATTGTTTGAAATTTGTGTGAGTGGGTGAGAAGAGATATGTTCGCCAAGGAGCACGGATATGTGTGCATGGATGTAATTTCCACCTATAATAGATATCGGCTTCCTGGCAAAGCGTAGTCGGCCCCAAATGCCAACGTATTTACTGCGGCAGCCAGCTGACCAGAGGCGGACAAAATATTCCACACCGAAGAACACCACAAGGACGATCTCCTGTCAGAGAAATGAGGCAGAGTGACAGAGGGATTAAAAAACAATAACATCATATGCTGATGCAGGTTATTCTTTGTAGCAACACCTGAAGAGCTGTTCAGATTTGTTCCAAGTTTGCTTTAAAACAAATATGTGTCAATTATAAATGTTCTGCACAGCTTCTTCCATAAACTTCATCATGGCGCTGCAATTCATTTAAGATTATTGATTCTTCTTCACCAGGAATAGTATTTGTCAGTGTTTGATTTGTGCCACGTCATTGAGGAGCTCCTTGATTCAGCGTCTAAATGTACTTGGCCCTGACAACTGTGCCATTATGATAAATTGCTTGATGATATTTATTGATATTGTGTTCATTTTTTTAAAGGAAAACTCTTTTGGTTTTTACAGTCAGGGGTCTTTTATGGATTTTAAGAGGTGGATTTCTACCTTGTGTATGAAAAATATCTTGTGCTTGTGCTTGGCTGAGTCAGGCTGCATATAAATACTGACATATCCACTCTGTCCATAGATTGTCTGGGATACTGCTTTGAAGCAGCATTTATCAGCCAGGAATAAATGAGAAATGTAGAATTGTACAGGGTAAAGTGGCATGCAGACCTAAGGCTAGCATAATCACGCCCATATAGTTAGCTTCATGAATGATGAAACTGAGGCAAAAACCTTTTGGATGGACCAGTTTTGGGTTGAAAGCGTAGGTTTGTGAAGAACAACCTGAAGGTTTTTTTCTATCTGCATTTTGCTACTTTGTGGTCACTTCAGTATTCAGCCCAGGAGGTTGTCAATCAGAAAGAACTACAAAATTGCTTCAGAAAATGTCCTTACCAGGGTCAGCTGTAGCAAAAGAAAATCTAAAAGTGTGAGATGGAGAAGAAAAAGGGGTTACAAGATGCATATGGCCCACTTTTTCTGTGTTTGAAATGGCTTCAAAATATGTTAGTTGTTAGAAGTAACAAAAAGAGGTATATTTTTGCAATGTCAAAAATGCATATACTATAGATCCTCAACCCTTTAATAACATCCACATAAAGATATAATTGTTTTCATAGCAGTCTCAGTTTTCACTTTATGAGGCTAAAATCAAGTAAAATAATTGTATCAAATTGATATAGCACCAACTAAAACAACAAAATGGAAATTATTAATAACAGTACTTAGATATAACACACAGATCAACAGTGACTAAGCTTTTTCTCTTCTGCATATCATCTTTTCAAGCCAAGCCACCACCATGCTTCAATAACACCCTATTTGCTTTTTCCAGTCAGAAGGGACCATTAATTCTTTTGTTTTCAGACAAGCATAACTTTCTTGTCAATTGTTGATCTTTGGATGCTCCTGATTGGGCATTGCTGTTCCTGAGAAATTGTTGACAAAAGTGAGTGCGCTTGGGTGTGCTGGCAATTTAGCAGGGTTTTATAGGTGAAACAGCCCAATCTTTTCAACTGAGCTTTTTTGGTGAACTTTCCTGCAGCCATTCCAAGGGTTTGTGCTACATTAATCTGTTTTCCTGTAATTACTTTTTCAATCTCATGATAACAAAACCTTTTCTCCCTCTCAGGTCTTTTCACAAAATGATATTGTTCAGGTTGTGTTCATTGTTTTACGACTTTATTTCTTGTTCTCCATATTTTCACCAGTAGAACTGGTTAACCATGCCTAAACATAACCAAGTTTATTGCCTAATCATACCTAAAGAAGTAGAGTAGTGTGAAATGAAATGAAAGCATGAGTTTCATATTTGGGAATCAGCAACCTTACCCCTTCTACTTTCCTGTTGTAACTGAATATACAGTATGCAATGTGAAGTTGATGTCATTAGACACTTTAATGTATTGCTTTGAGCCTTTCTCTGACCCTGAATTCTAACTTGTGGGTGGTGTTTCTACAATCAAACTGTAGGATGAGCCTATTACTGTAAATCAGATCTCAGTCCATTTTTAATCTTCATAAATTAATGTTTAACATACCAGAAATAAAAAAAAAACATATATTCAATTAATTTCAACACTGAAACACCTTTAACATCAATATTAAAAAATCAACTGCATATGACCCTATGAAATAATAACATTGCTTAATGCATTGTGGAAACAAAGCAAACAGCATAACATTCCTGAAAAGATGGCACTCTTGGCTCAGCGTGGAACACAGTGTGATGTATCTTCCCATTCTCTTTTTGTGCAGCTGCTGCACAGCTCACCACTGCAGTGGCTCCTAATATGTCAGAAATGGATGCGAATGGGTATCCCATGACTTGAGACCTAATGTATGGATTTCTTGATAAACCATCTATGTATGAGGAGCTGGGAATGAGAATGTGTTGAACAATAACTGAAGCAGTCCACAACAACATCGTAAAATCTCACACAATCAATGCTTCAAAATGAAAGCAGCTCTCATTCAGTTTCTTCTAAAGCTCCACTGGATTAAAAAACAAATCAGCTGCCTCACACTAGGAGCCCAACATGTGAAAAATAATGAACTGGTATGGATGAGATTGCAATTACCTCCACATGGGTCTCAATCACTGAAAAGCATTTAGAAATGAAGCTGACAGATAGGGAATCAATAGCTTTATAGATCTTTAATGGCGACACAATCTTTTTGCTGTGAATGATGAGGGGAAAGCGAAGGATTCAGACGGATGATGTTTTTCATGCCGAGCAGTAAATTTGGGGTGGTGTTTTTCTTCATCAAAGATTAAATGTCAGTGAATATAAAATAGCACTGTTTGAAAAGAAAATTGGATTAATAAGATGGCAAACTGTATTCCTGGAAGCTAATGTGAAGCTAAATGTTACATTTCTTAATTTATTCACAGAGGATTTTTACTTCAAGGTTGGAAAACAAATCGTCTTTTTAAAAAAAGCAATACTCTAACCAAGAGCAGGGGAGAAAAAACAAAACAGATATAAGTCATTTCCACATTCACTGCAGCCCTGAAATGTGCTAGATATTAGCCAAAGGAAGTGTATGTGCAAGCAGAAAATACTTGAATTAGACAGACTAAACACTGAAGATTTTACCCCCACAGTTCTCTGGTACCAAGCCTGGATAATTTCAAATTTAGCTCATGTGCTGATTGAGCAGGTAACCTAATTTTCAGGAGATTACCTGGAGTTCATGTGCGAAAGCATCTGTAAAGGAGTTAAAATTGTACTGTCAGTTGCTTCCACAGTCTATAATGATCTTTGCGGCTCTGTTTGGGCATCTGTGACATGACTTATGAGAAAAGTCTGTGTTGTCCTTCTGGAAGATTAATGTAACTCTTGAGGTTTGGGAAGGTTTTGGAAAGGTTTTGAGGACAATTTAAAGAAAAGTAAGCTTATGGATCTCAATGTGTGTCTTTGCTGAACATTTAACAAAATCATTCGTGGACCAGTTGTGCAGCAAAATGTTTCTTTGTTGGCTGCACCTGCGGTCTACAGACAACGGCCTGTTTTGCCACAAAACAATGCCAGGAAGCTTCAAGCTTTTCACAATGTTTCTGTAAGATGTGTAACTTAACACTTAAATTCACTGAGCAAGTCATCAAAATAAATGCAGGCAGGGGGATAGAGAGTGGCCTGGTCTCAGGATAGATCATGAAATTGGCAAAACAATGAATAATTTCAGTTGATCAGATAAAAATAGAACTAATTTCAGTGTACATTAAGTCATTAAAAAAAGTCACCAAACGTTACGAGATAATGCTAATGAACATGATGTATTTGTCCTACTGTCTTACTGCTCACAGATGTTTTATATTTCTATGGGTTTTTTGTTATTATTGTTCAAAAGTTGTGTTGTTCAAATATTTCCGTTTCTCTTGTCAGACGTCATGACCTGTCAAAAGTTATGACAGCAAAGCTGCTCTTTAGGACTATGAGTCAACTTTCAGGTGCTCTTGAAGCAATGTGAGGTATGGGTCTAAAACACTGACAGCTCATACTGATGCTGAAAATACAAAATAAAACTCAAACCAGAAAGGATATAATTGAATCATAAGTAATAAAAATCTATTGATACTGACAAAAAATGAAATAAAAATAAAAATAAAATAACTTTCTATGTAAGATTTAATGTGTTTATGTTGACATTGGTTCTACAATTTTTAAAACATTTCTTTTTTGTGTGTTTGTTTTTATGAGTTTTCTTTTAATGTTGTGATCCAGTGACAATGTGGCAGCTGCCAGTTCAGGTGGAACACTGTTCTGGTCCGCCTGTGTCTCTTGCTTCAACTGTAGCTGTAACTCTTGACCATGTCACACCTGGGGGGTATTTTAAGAAGCGGGTTTTGTGGAAACTCTGGGTATGTTAACCCTGAGTTTGGGGAAACTCGGAGTTTTCCGTTTCAAGAAGCGGGGTATGTTAACTCTGAGTTTGGGGTAAGTTGAGGAGTAAGTGAGGCCCGTTTCATGAAGCGAGGTATGTTCTACTCAGAGTCTGTTACTGCGGTAACATAGGCTGTGAACATAACCTCCTGGATAGGTGGTTTTATCCCAGAAACTCAGAGTTTGTTCCCGACTCCGCCCTCTTACCGAGCGCTTCAAAGCCGAACCATTTCCTCATTTATTAACGGAGTCTCCATCGAGCTGCAAAGCCGAAATAAAAAACGGCTGGATGATCTGAATGATGATTTATAAGTTATAGGTCGCACCAAAGTTGCGATTGGCCCGTCCAAAAACGTGTATAATCTTTCTTTGTCTCCCGACTTTTTACCTAGTGTGATCGGTTTTCGTTACAGTCATTGTAATACATCCTACATCCCCCACCGTGGACGTGCACGCAGTACTTAACTCGTTCTCTGTAGCCAATGCATTACCTACTTTCTGGGGATTTTTTGTACAGCGCAGGGAGACGTAGAGCACATCATCAAACGTGTGCAGAAAGGTGTGCCTTGCACTAAAATGTTTTCCTTAGAGAGCAACACACTGTGTCCCACAGATGAAAGACCATGATGAGGAGCATCTTCCTCTCAGAAAGCCAGAATCTCTCTCTCTCTTTTAAAGTATGTAAATCACAAAAAGCACTACCGCATACAAATAGGCTACACAATGAGTCACACATTTATTTAATTTAGTCTGCCATTGGCTATCTGAAGGCAAGGAAAGAAAACCCAAAGATTTTCGCTTAGTTTTTCATAATATTAAAAATATAGGCTCTACTTTCAACTATAGGCCTACACACCTGTAGTTTATATTTAAATACCTTGATTAGCTACAAGATCTGCTTTCTTGAGAACACCATTCCCTTATCGGTTTAACTAATGTGTTTCATGGGATGAGCCATTAATAACTCCTTCACTGATAACGAAATCCATCAGAATGAAATGAAATTATATTGTTCTGCACTTAGGCTACAGCTGCAGCCTGCAGAATGAAACTATGGTGTTTACCGAAACTCTGTTTAATTCATCAGAATTAGATTTTAACTTCACCACTCTGATTTATAAAACATTCAAGAAGACAAAGTGCACATCATGCAAAGAAGAAAGGGCAAAAACAAAACAAACAAAAAAAAAAAGCTGATGACAGGGATTGATCCCACTACCTCGTGATACAAAATCATATGTGCTGACCAGTCAGCCAATTTCCAATTGAGAGTCGTCCCGACGCTTATTTAAATGCGAGTAGCTCGCTATATTAGATTGTTCAAGTGGATTTAAATAGTTTGAGATGACCAAGTGAAATAAAACCAGGTGGTTTCTGTCTCACCTGACTGGATTACATCTTAATATTTTATTTTCAACTGCTTCCAATCAATATGTCATCTAACACAAAACCTGCGCATCACTGAAGAAGTGATTTTATTCCCCCATGGTGTTTCGCTTTCTTTTGCCCCAGAAGCTTTGTTGCTTTTTTAGCAGAAAATGTGCTCATTGTTTCTCTGCCTCCACCAAAATTTCCTCCTCCTGTTGAGCGCTTTCTTTCCGCTCCGGTAACCATGGTGAATCAGGGAATCGGGGCTCTAATGATGAGGCCTTGGTTGAGACCACTTGAAGATACTCTGAGTTAACATACTTTGAGTTGACATACTCTGAGTCGACAAATCCAACGCTAATCACCTTTCTTGAAACCGGAAACTCTGAGTTTTCCTACTCTGAGTTTGTCAACTCAGAGTAACCAGTTAAACTCCGAGTTTGTTAACCCTGCTTCTTGAAACAGACCCCTGGTGTCATTAGGATAGATTCTTTATTGTCCAATGATGGGAGATTTGTTTCCACAGGCTCTCATGTTCAGTTGTTATTTACACCCTAACATATAAAACAAAATAAATACCTGTTTGGGAGGAGGGGTGCTTTCTAACAACGATGCGTGGAAGGAACACACACATCCCAGGCAATGATCAATGAGTGCAGGACTAGAGGCAGAAACTATAAATAGCAATGCGAGTCCGCACATCAAAAATGCTCCAGGAGCATTTTTGATGTGCGGACTCGCCTTGCTATTTATAGTTTCTGCCTCTAGTCCTGCACTCATTGATCATTGCCT
>JAVQJG010272263.1:0-32307 GCA_036024015.1 Craterocephalus amniculus
CATATTAACTGGACGTAAAAGGCAGTCAGAATAGTGAAGAAGCAACATTCTTAAAAAAACGTTCCCAATCATCTCGTCGTCTGCACTTTGCAATCTATCAGTTTAAACACTAATGTTTAAGAAAACACAGGATGTTTTTTATGCCAGCTAGGCTATTAAGTCACGTGAAATTGTGAGTTACGACGGGTTGATGCCGAATCGAACAGCTGCAGTCTCGCGACACCAAGGGAAACCGAGCGACACGGCATTTAGAGGCTGTGCGCGCTCCCGCGACTCTTGATCAGTTTCTGGCAGACGATCACTTTATGGCACAACAGGTCAACTCTGTGACATGTGGTGACTGGGTCCGCATTGTCTGAGCAGGACAGAAAATATGAATAGCCTATTCTCTGTAATAAGATAGACACAGTTGAAATGTACAGCAATTTTTATTAGATGATTTATAAATCACATCAGCTATTTTCCATTCTAGCTTTCACTATAAAAAAAATATAATAAATGAACCACAGAATAAAAAATAAGCCTATAAGAAATGGACATGAACAAGCTTTATAGTTGTTTATTAGCTCAAATATAAACTGTATACAGTTTAGAGGTGCAAAGAATTTCCTGAGGATACAGGCAACAGATTACTATTATCTTTATTTATAATTTTATTATTAAGAAGAAAATAAAAAGTAGCGTTTGTCTTTGGTGAGAGCTGCTATTTCTTTAAGCTCCTCATCCCGTCAAAAAACCGCAGACACTTTGCCTGTGAAAAGAGATGGAGAGCGTTCATGAGTTCTCTAGTAAACACAGTGGCATGTGTTTGCTGAAGCGCATGTGTCTCTATTTATATCTTTTTTTACAAGAATCTTTGCCAACCTCATGCCAGCGCAGTGTGTCAAGGGGCAATCCCAGATGGCAGTGAGGACAAGTGTCTGTCTGATCGGGCTCCTCCTGGTTCCTCTGTCCCCAGCAAGGCCCCTCACTGCCCCACAGAGGGCGGCACGTGGAGCGGGAGGAACACGCCACACCAAAGTGAGGTCGCGGGTCTGTCTGGTAGCTCACTTTCTGGCCACTAGAGGCCAGTGTTGACGCAGAATAGGAGTCTTCCTGCCACATAGTGAAATAGTTATCCCCAGAGAAAAATAAAATGAAATAGAAAATCAGTATTTTTCAAAAGCAAAAAGTTAAGAAAATTACTGCATTCATCTACATCTACAAAAGTAATAGCACTGTGAGCTGTCAGAGAACAAATATCGTTGATCTTTTGATTTGCAGCAAATCAGAAAATCTCAAAAATACAGTTGCAGCGAGTCCTCTCTAGCCTATAGCTCTTGTTGCCATGGTAACAAGAGCTATAGGCTTTTGTGGACATTAAAGCTACAAGATGAGTAGGTTACAATGTTACTCAAAGTGCACTTTATGCTCGCCACATGTCACAGCACATCAAATGGTTCCTGAGGGTTTCTGAACCCTTTATTGACGGTTTTCTTTCTGTATAAATATGTCACAAAACAGAATGGGAATTTCACCAATAGTCTGAGATACAAAAGAAAGAAAAGAAAACAAAGAGAGGCCAAGTTAAACAAACAAAACAAATTCAGACTCAGGCATATAATTCTGTATGTGTAAAGCAATGTGTTTATGAACATGGGATCCCAATGAGATGAGTGGGCTGTTTCACTTAAGAAGCAGATATCTGTCAACACATTTGTTGACAAATGACTCTGTACAGACAAAGGAGAAGACCCCATGGGAGTTGTTGATGTGCTCAGAGCTGCAAATAAAACTATCTCTGAAGGGTTACCCAATCGACCTTTTTATTAGTGGTTTCTGCAGGAAATATTTTAGTAAACTGAACTGTAAGAGACAGTAGTAGCTGTTAATAGGCTACTGCACACCAAGATAAGATTCACACTGTAGTAACTGATTATGTCCTTGATTCAATGAATGACAAAATAAAATGACCTCCATGAATTTAATCTGGTTCAGCAAAGCCTCAATCAAATAATGTGTTCAGTCATAAATGTCCCAACCTGTGTAGCACTTTCAGGACGATAGTCTGAATCCAGAGACCTCAGGCAGTACCAGCAGGGTTCAGAGGGGTGATCTGTGAAGAAAAACTGTGAAGTGGACCACCCAATAGTAAGTGTTGCACACTGTTTTATGTTAAACAGCCTCAAAGGGTTACAACTTCCAGAATGCCCCACAAGTCTGATAGATCAGTCAGTTGTGTATGTGTCTTACTCTGTGTGTCAGAGGGATGAGGTAACACCAAAGGGGGGCTCATCTCTTTCTCTGTTGGCAGTTGGGACAGTGGGACAAAGTCATCATCACCCTGTGTGTTTGTGGCTGGCAGAGTCTCCTGTGACAACGTCTCTGAGCCGCTGATGCATAGATCCTCTTCATTCTTCATTATCATCAGTCACACCACCAACCGAGTGACATATCAGATATCAAAAGCATTAAATCTCATGTTTAAAAATTCTGCAAACCACATTAAATGTCCATTTTGTCCTCAGTGACCTAACTGGGTTCTACCTCTCCATCACAGGTTTCACTGTGGGGATTGATATCTTCCTCTGGTTCCTGAATGTTTCCAGACTCATCGCAGTCCTCACTGTAATTTTGAGTGAATGTTTCAGCCTGGATAGAAGTCGTCCCGCTGAGGTTTCAGAGAGAAGCAGCAGAATTTTAAAAAAACATGCCCTCCTAACCGCCTAACTACTGGGTTATCAGCTAATCAATCATTGGCATCTTACATCAGTTCTACTGTTACTCTCAAGGCCAGCGCCTGGTTAATTGTAGTCCTTCGCCCACTCCTTGGCTTACCTGTCGTTGCTCTCTCCTTCCATCCCTGCTCATATGTCCCCCTCCCAGGGTGCCTGATGTGTTATTTCCTCTTAATCCCACTGTTCTCAGACCTTTTTCATCTCTTACTCTTGCTCGGCTGCCTGCCTCTCTGCCCTTTTCCCTTCCTCGCTTTGGTGAAACGGAAACTCCAGGCTTTCAATATTTCATGTGTCTGAATAGCTCACAAGTAGGTTGCTGTAAAGAGTAATAAGGTGAAGGCTCTAATGTTTGCGGTGGAGTCTGCTTTGACATAAGCAAGCTTGATAAGGCTCGCTGAGAAAAGTGTGTGACTGCTTGAACCAGTGTAACGCTTTTAAGGAATAAGAGTATTTCAATATTACTTAGAACTCTAAAAAATAAGTGAATGGACATGGTCTTAATCTCACTATCTGGCATATTTTGATGAAGGATATTTTATCTGTGGGGCTTGGATTGTTAAAGGAACAAACACAAGAAATTAATTTGTTGAGCTGCTAGACTACGGTGATGTAATATTCATGCAGACACAGATTACATGCCATGGGTGCTGTCTGCAGTGGTGTTACATGAGCTGGTCTGCCTTGCCTGCATCTTTCATGTCAACTCATATATTCCAAAGAAGCACTGGAACTGCACAGAATAACTTCCAAAGATAAACCCTAATAATAATTTATTCTGTGATTTGTGAAACATGAAGGAAGATATATTTTAAGACATTCATGTACATAATCTGCAGAATGTTACACTAGGTGGCAACAATTTGTAATAGGTCTGATAACAACAGTTTTAATTCTTTAAAAAAAATGTAACTTCTGCACGTTTGCATGTAACTTTTTTTCTTGTTTTTACTTCGGTACAGCACTTTGAGCTACACATTGTATGAAAAGTGCTTATGGTGCTAACATGGACAGAGAAGAATGCAGTACAGTATTGTGTGCTTCGCTGAGATTTGGCAGGAGCATATCCAAAGCTGAAATGTGTTCATAATTAATTAAAACTAGATACATCTGTATTACTAAGCACTTTGATAGAGGAAACAACATAAAGTGCTTTACATTATATAATTATTGTATATATTATTGTATTTTTGCACTTTAAAAGCACATTAGTTTTCTTACACCTCACGTAACTATTCAAACACACACCTGATCCTATTCTTTTTTCCTTAGGTCAGTGCTTCTTAACGGGGGTCGAACAGCACCCCAGGGGGCGTTCAGACACTGGGGGGGCTGGAAGCATCATTCTTAAAAGGGGGAAAATGAGGTGTTTTTGGGGATGTTGGCAATCCATTGTTTATTTTCATGATTTACACTTTTGATCAGTTGTTGGTCCAGAATGAAGTGAACTCAAAGGAAGCATATTGTAGAAACATGGCCAAAACACTTTTCTTCCTTTAAATAAATAACATGGACCTTTGTTTGCCATTTCCAATTAACCGAGTTAAGAAAGTAGACCTTTCTACTTATATTCAGCTCAAATATAAGTTTTGAACTAAACCTTTTCACCGAACAGAAAAGGTTACCAGAATGGGTTCAGATTGATTTTCATTGATCATTCTTAAGTTATGATTTTATTTTTTAAAACATCCCATTGTACATTAAAGATTTTCAACTGCAATTTTTCACGGATCAAGATCTAATATGTGTTGTTTAAGTGTTCCCTTTTTTTTTTTAGCAGTATAGATACTGTATATATGCATTGCAATGCCACAGCCGCATTGCAACTTGCTCATCCCACCAGCAGATGGAGGAAGAGGATTCTTTATGTGGCTCAGAAACTGCAGGTGCATCGTATAAATTAAGCAAAAACATTTATCACCCGGAGTATTTTGGTATTACTGTAGTTTCTTTTCTCTTCTTTCAGTGAAACTGAACTCATTGTTCTATAGTCGACAGCTATCTTATGAGTTTTCTGGTAGTGCATCGTCAGTAACACCAGTGTGTTTTTTTTTTCAAACTCACAATGATAAACGTGAAAGGAACCATGCATCACTGAACGCCACTTCTACTGCAATATCTGTGATGTGAGGTTCGGTTTTGGGGAGTTGTTGAATGTTGACGCATTTGCATGCGTCTAGAAACTGTACATTTCTCAGTGCACATATTCCTGTAAGTGCACGGCAGGTAATTTGAGTGTTTTTGCTGTATGTGTGTTGTTTTTTTGTGGGAGGAGAGAGACAGGAACATAAGTGGAGATGACTCACCAGTCTTTTGTGACAGTGGTGCAGAGAGAGTGTTTTTCACCCATTTCTCTCCCTTGAGGCTTGCATACAAAACAAGAAATGGAGAGATGGTAGAGAAGAAAAGGAGGGGAAGATTGGGTGTTAGGTAGCATTAGGGAGGAAAGAGGGGGGGGGGGTATGGATAATTGGAGGAAAAAGGAGTAGGGATGAAGGAACAGAGTAGAACAAAGAAAGACGAGGAAGACATAAAAGAGGAGAAAAAAGACAAGGGTAGTGGAGATCATGCACAACAGCTGCTTTTCAATGGGGGAGACTGGCAGCTCAGCCTCTGATTTCCTGGTGAAATCATAGCTGATAGAGTTTTTATGTCCAAAAATTGTAGTTTAATCAACACATCAACAAACATGAGGAGGAGGGAAACAAAAAGTCATGCTGAATTTTAAAAGCTACCTCAGGTTACAAATGTAAACGTTGCTCGAGCAGATGTTTGCTGTAGTCTGGTTTTTTTATGTCATCAACTTATTTGCAAACCAACCTGGTGTGAAACATGAATTCAGCTTATGGAATTGGAGGCACAAGCTTTAAAATGACATCTCTGATATGCATGTAGACTTAATAGTAAAAAGGTAATTTGAGACTTTGCTGTCTCATATATGCACACACACACACATATACACACAGTATATGTATTGTAGATGTATATAATATATTATGCATATGTATGTGCGTGTATATTGAGGACCTAATGAGGTATAAATGGTGAGGAAAAACTGGTGATATGTAAAAAACTGATAAAGGGAGCATAAAATAAGACTAATAAACTAATAAAAAAGAGTCTAATAAAGACATATAAAATCATGAAATGATTTGTGGTTTGACTCCATGCTGCTGCATGGAGCACTGGACCTTTTTTAAAAAGTCACCATTTGGGAGCTGGAAGGGTTTGGAGTTGGAGCCAAACATCTAAAACAGTTCTTTCAGAAGCAACTTCCACTTAAAGACAAACATCCCTTTTGTTTTCAATAAGAATTTGGTTTTGGGAAACAAACTAATTGGTCTAAGTATTAAAAAAACACACAGACTTTATTTAAAACTATTACACATCAAATCTAAAGTGTACGGATCTCCCTTTTGTGACTTACCCATGAAGAGCCCCATGCGTTCTGCAAGAGGCAAAACATGTTGTGAAGGCAAAAACAAAACCTTCTAGTTTCATTCATAAAATGTATAATAAAAAAAGAAAGACAGAAAGAATGAATGAATGAATGAATGAATGAATGAATGAATGAATGAATGAATGAATGAATGAATGAATGAATGAATGAATGAATGAATGAATAAATGAATGAATGAATTTATTCGCCTGAAAGGGAAACATGTTTGGTGTTAAGCTATCGCAAAGCTCCTAATTTCCAACAGGAAGTTATTAAAACAATTTAAAAACAATGAAAAACAAATAACCAAAAAACCTTCAAAATTAATGCTGGGATGTTGAAGATTTATTTCACATTTCATTTAGAAATGTCTTAGATGTTTATGTGACTAGAACAGCTTACCTGATTTTAGACACCGAATGAGGACAGACACTTTCCTTATTTAAAGCAAAATATATACCTGCTTGTTCATCACTGGTCCACCATCACGTTCTTCACTTTTTCAGTTTGTAAAACGCAATCAGGTAAACTGGGCCAGAAAAGCATTGTTATGAAGATCTGTCTCATTTAATCGCCGTTATCAATGCAGCAACAAATATGTCTAAGGTTACAGATCAAACATCAGTGGGAATATGAATCCCCTGAAATTATAACAATCTCAGATTCCATCAAGTTTCTTCTCCACTTGATTACCAGAATGAAGACTCCCACCCCTCCTGAGTTTATACGTATCATTCTACAAAGACTTCTGAGATCATAAAGGTCCATTTCTTAACTTTTTATCCTTAAAACTCTGCCTTCCAGACTTGTTTGATGGAACAGTGATACCGATCATGTACATTTCTGGAGCAGCATCCCATGGCTGAGAACCTATAATAAATAACGTTTTTCATTTGGGACACGTTTACTTGAGGTTTGCTTTGCATATGCTTTCATGATTTAAGATTCAACAAAGAGACATTGGATGCTTCATGTTGTTGAAACTGACCTGTAATGAATGTTGATGCTGATAAATGATGATGAAAACATAGCTACTGTAAATAGATATAATTGAAAATCACCAACAGCAGATGTAATGCAAATGTTAAACGACATGGGACCAAAGATGCTCCTGTGTCAACGTAAGATAAAGGTAGGGGGGCTGAAAAAATACCCTCTATTCTCATTGACTTTATGACAGTTTATTCACATTTGTCCTTTGTTTCTAATGTAAATAGCTGCTAATAAGATTAGTTATTCATTCCTAAGATAACTCAGTTACCTGCTACTGCAGCTCCTGTTAATTATGGGATAGCACAAAGCTGTTGATTAAGAGCATTTCAAGCAAAGTAATGAGCTGTTTGAATATTTTTGTGTTGATATAACATTGCCCTGTACATTAGCCTGACAGCCGGCTGGAACCACTTTTGGGAAGACATAAGCTGTCATTACTGAACTATGATATATTTTCTGTTTGGTTGCTGCAAAATAGGATGAAAATGATGTAAAGTATATCTCTTGACTTGAGGAATTACAAAATATGATGCGACTGGCCAAGAATAAAATCAAATAGATTGAGTAATTTGAAACACTTATGGGATAATTTGGGTTTCAAAGATTAACAAACATGAAATATTACATTGGAAGGCTATTTATCTTAGATATTTCAGGAAAAAGAATGTTCAAAAGAATTTCTTAAACACCAAATAGCCACTTTGTCCTTGACAAAGCCTTCCAACAAAGTCAATCAATGAGTAAAAAGTTATGTAAGAAAATTAGGTATAAAAAGACAAGTAGTTATGTTGTGAGCGACAAACAGACATGCACATCCTGCACAAAAACATGTACATGTTTTTTTTCTGTTATTCTTATTTCCGCTGGTGTACCGCAATCGTCTCAATTTTTTTTTCTTACTCAGAGAGTTCTGTTCTGAGAACAGCAAAATTATGTTTTCAAACTAACACAGCGGTGAAGCACATAAAAAGGATATGAATAAGGAAAAATACAGTTCCAACAAAATAGCAGATATAAATATCGGTGGGGCAAAAATAACACAAACAAGATAATCTTCGTTGCCATGCAACCTAATAGGACCCATTTTTCTATCTGTGACTTGGTTCATTTAATGGCATCTTCACACAGGTCAAGTATGTACAAACTCTTGAAAAAGAACGTTTGATGGGGATGATCATGTCTGTCAAACTATTTAAAGTATAACCTGACATGCAAATACAGATTTTGATTATTTAATATCATGTGTACATGTGAACTAAAAGCTGAAACTCGGTTCCAGTGCTGTGGATATTCCATTCTAATAATTTACTCAGATTTTGAAGGCTATTCATTATTCACACCACTAATGACAGTCATTTTCCTCATATTTTTGTACCTGTAAACGTTAGAGCTTCTTGGGGCCATTACTGATGAATTGTTGTGCTGTCTGACTCTTCTGTGCCAGGACCTGGATGTATACCACATTTTGTGCCTGTGAGACTTGGAGCCTTTTGAAAAATTCCAATTGCTTTTTAATTATAGCACCCCCACCGGGAAAAATAGAAATGATTACTGTAAGAACATATTGTGATCTAAAGCTTGGCACACAATGATCTTATTATGCTCAAAAAGTGTAAATCTAAATTGTGCAGTCTGCCCAAACATAAGAAATGAAAGAAAAGCAACACAAAATTGTTTTTTTTTTCTGTTGGTTTTGTTCTGTTTCTATTGTTTAAGGTATAAAAGAGGACTTTATGAAGTGTGTCATTCATAAATTAGAGTCTGTAACCTGATGTGTAAACCTGAAAGATCTACTTACCTGTATCATGCACAAAATCATGGGACAAAATCTGAATGCATTTTCTTCAGTATTCAGTTACTGGAACACAAATTACAGCATATGCCACAACGAAGCATTAAAACTATGCAATCTGATACATAAATGTAAAATATTTAGGGTCATAACATTGCCTGTTTTTAAAAAAAGCTAAATTAATGCAAATTGAAGGGGAATGAAGGAAAAATGAAATAATTTCATATAACAAATTGTAAAAAAAAAAAACAAAATCAAATGTTATACATTTTTTAAACTTTGGTTGATTAAATCTTAAGAAAAACAGGAAAAAGATGACTTCACTTTAGAAAAATTTACATGGTTTATTTTCAATAGTTCATCAATCTACAGAAAAAAACTACAGTCATTCATGCGTTTTCTGTACCACTTAGTACAGAAGCAGGATACACCTTGGACAGGACGGCAGTCTATCACAGGGCAAAACAGGACATCAATTCATTTAACATATAAGATAAAATAAAACAAAATAAAATAGACAGAGGACATATGCGGAGGTTAATTGTGAGCTGGTCTTAGTGAGATGCAACATGATTTCCAACTGCAACTCTCTGACAACTAATAACCGAGGAAAAGAGTCCTGCATTAATCCCCCATCACTCTTAATTTCCACAGGAAATCATGGCAATTCTTGATAAAAACCTCTTTAAAAAGCAGCCATGTGGCAGGCAGTTGCATTCTCGTGAGATTTTCAAGATCTCACTTATGGTGAAATATAAATAAATCTGCACTCTGAGTGCTGCTCTGAGCCGATTTAGTGGCAGCAGTAGATTTGTACCTTATAAAAGTTGTTACAGATGCTGCTAGAGCATCAGCTTTTTTAAACTCATGGGATATTTCGTCACTGAACTAAATGCTAACTGAAAAGCTGAATTTGATTTTGTAACTGGATTTGTTGGTGGTAGACAGTGATGTTATACATTGCAGATTATTCTGACTTTTATCATGATTTTTACTTCACTTTGGAAGGTGACTCTGTAGAAAATGGTCTGGAAAGCTTTGAGTTAACTTATTTTCTGTTATAAATGTTACATCACTGGTTAAAAAAACAAAAAAAAAAACAACCCCCCCCACAAAAGCAAGGTGTGAGATTTTTCCCATTTTGTTGTATGTGGACTCAGTCTGAGAATCAGTCAGTATGAGAATCAGTCCTCATACTAGTTATTTAACATTTCAAAAGCTAAAATACATGAAACAATACATTGGCAATCATAATAAGCGCTATGCATTAGATTTGGAAAATATTGTTGGCAAAATATGACCGTTTTCTGGAAATATACTGTAGCCGCTTTCCATTTTGATGTGGTTCACACTGCGACAGCGGAGTCGCTAATATAAGTTCCTCTACAGCATCATGCTAAGAAACAAGTTGGGAAGTGAAGTTTGAAGTGCTGTTGGAATTCTACAACACGGTCTTAGCCATTTGTGAAATGGTCACAAAACTCTCCGACAATAAAAGTTTCAGGTGATTATATTCACAAGAAAAGGAAGAAGGCCTGAGTTTACACATTGTCTAAACCAGCAGGCTACCTTTTACACTTTTTTGTTCTGAATTTCACATTTGTCTTTTTGCCACTTACTTTTCCTTGTACTTGTTGTTTGGTTGGTTTGAAACAAATGAACGACTTGACTCGGTAACGTTAGCCTGGACACTACATGATTCAGGTCCTACCTTAGCAGGATGAGGAATACTATGCACTTCTCACTGAAATACACCAGTAGAGCATTTCAAGTCTTCCTGCACAAGAAAAAGATTGCTGTCTTGGAATGGTTTCACAATTTACCTTGCTGTTCTGTTCATCTCAGGGATAGGCTGCCATTGATTTGAGATACATCTAAACATGAATATCTTAAAGGCCAAATTATTGCTACTAACAAAGCAAAGGTCATATGAATGAATTACCTGCAATACGAAAACATCACTTACTGACTCGCCAGCCCCTGTTGCAGTCGTGTTGAAAATGGTTGCAACAGCAGCATTGTTGCGCAGCTCAAACACACTTAACGACAAAACCAGAGGTCGCAACAAATAAACACATTCCCTCTTACGGGCAGCCACTAAAAGATGGGATATTATAAGAGGCTGTTACTGGATGTTTGAATGACTGACGTGGTGTTCGGGAATAACTTAACAAGCCGGGATAAAGCTCTGAAAGGTACCATTCAAGCCAAAACGAAGAGTAAAACTGGCGAGATAAGTGATTGAGGCCATATTGACAGGCTGCTAATCACTGCCAGTGTTTGTACTGCTGACAGCATGCGTAAAGTTTGTTTTGATGCCAAACAAGCGGCAACCAGAAGCACTTCAAGGAATTACAGCAGGAGGGCATATTGCCTCTGTGATGTGAGAGTGAGGGGGAGGTGTGAAAACAAGATATGGCAAAACCCATCTACCAAAAAAAAAGAAAAAGAAAAAAAGCCTTTCTACTGGCCGACTGGCAGGCTAGAGGCAGAAGCGAACATGACTCAATCTTTATCTTGAATGCCAGCAGCTAAATTACTATACAGCTCAAATATGTCCAAATGTGTGTGCTTGTGTGTGTGTGAGTGTGGTCCTGCGCAGTAAAGTGTACAGATGGATGACTCATCCACCAATCATGTGACTCATCAATCACTGCAGTTACCATTTCCCTCCCTCCTTCTGAATTCTTCCATTCTTCTTTTTTTTTTCTCCCCTTTTCTTCTGTATTCATTCTGCTTTTTGCTCCTCATTTTGATTGCTTGAGAACATAATAAAACTCCTTCTATAGGATGTTTCTTTGTCTCCATATTGATGGGACTGTGACACATATGACTTGTGCTGTCACTAAGCTGCGTCTGGTTGTCTTTTGTGCGTTTGCGTTTGTTTTGTTACTGAATAACCAAGCCGGCTTGCTGCTGCTGCTGTATAAATACAAGATAGCACTCTCCAAAAAGCCATTAAAAAACTGAACTTTAATAAAATAATTGCTTTTATTTTTTATCATATAGCAAAACTAGTAATCATCATGCTGTTATTTACACATTGCACGGGCATATTTATTTCACACTGTACATCTTACAATGCTAAAGGTGACATCAACAACAACACTCTCCTTTTACAAGATAGATGGCTTCACTGTGGACACAGTGGCCCTCTTCCTTTAATATTTTTTTTCTTTTTTTTTTTATATTCACAGTTTATCCAGAGAAAACAACCATTTCGATTTCTCCATACTGTATTATTTTTTCCTCTTTTTTTTGTTCTTTTTTTTTTGTTCATTTTTTATGATGCAAGTAGAAAGACGTGCATTTAACGGTTTGAGCACAATCCCTGACTCCCCGGCCTGAAGCTTTTCAATGAGTTTCTTCTGAAAACGAACAGAATGCTTGTAGCCTCTTGGTGGAAACCTGTTTTAAAAAGGCTGCAGAACACTTAGCGTGATTTTCAAGTATTCCTTTTTTCTTTTGAAAAGAAATAAAGACTAGAGAAATAATGCGAGAAGTATGACCAAACAGACCAGTGTGGGGAAACAAATGATAAATAAAAAAAAGAGAAATTTGAGTTGAACAATAACAATGATACGATTTTGATGACACTATTGTGGTGGATTTGCCATATAGGTATCGACACAATAACTTCTGGATCCCAAAATGATTGAAAACCCTTGGTCCACCAGGTTGGAAGTGTTAAGTTTTTTAAGTTTGTGCTTTTGGAGCCCACAGGGTTTCTACATCTGGACCACTTGTGATGATCAAAATATGCAATGTGATGTTTCTCTTACAGAACCACGGTGCTTGTAAGGCAAAAATCTGAATCTTGACTTTGAAAAAGTGAAATGTGTGCGTTTAAAATTGCAGCCGTTTCAAGTTGATCCAATCGGGCATAAGAAAGGCATCTACACACATCAAATACAACAGAAACACACCGCTAACATTTGACCACACCGGTGTTCGCTTTTTGTATAGCTAAGAAGTCAATGAACTGCTTTAGTTTGTAAAATGATGTACAGAATATAAAACAAAAGATACAAAGTGACTTTATAAACACGGTTCTGTTACAGTGGACACATCTGCTTGTGACAATGTGATAACTGACATGTTGCGGGTGTGCTGATATGCATGCACGCCTCTTTCTGCATACGTATGTTTATCTGCGCGTACGTGCATGTGTGTCTTCTATAATTCTCTGAAATATACAGGAGCATCAGAGATCAACCTGAATGGAGGCAGACATACACCATGGTATGTTCTGTTCAAAATGTAAACTGAGCAAGAGGCTGAACATGGTTACAGGGAGCTTTAAAGTGGGACCTCTTCATCCTCTCCCTGTCTGAGAAAATCAACAAAATTACAGTGAAATAACAACAGAAAATCCAACTTTTTTTTTTTTTACTCATCAGACCTTAAATTTCCATCAGGCTCAAAACACATCTCTTCTGAGTCTTTATTTTCATCTGCTTAAGCCTCCAGCTACTTAAAATCTACCCCATCTCAGTCAGTCCCTCTGATCTGACATTGTCCAGAGACATCTCTCAGTACATTCTGCGCTTCATGTAGATCCTCTCAATAAAGTTTTCCAGCTCCTCCTCACTGTCCAGCTGAGGCACCAGCCCGTCTTCCTCATAGTCATCTCCCGGTGTGACTTGTGGATAGTAGTAAGGGGGTTGCCTGCCCCTCCTGGGTGTGATTATTGGCTTAGGAGGGGGCAGTGGTTGGTAGGTCCGTGGGTGAGGAAGGATATAGTTAGAGATATAAGGGGTGAGAGGCAAGCGGGGGGCTGGCTGCTGCCTCCAGCCCTGACCGCGGTTCTTACTTCCACCCCTGTGCCTGCGCTTTGGGGCCTGGAGGTCAAGTTCCTGGGGGCTGAAGGGCTGGTCTCTGGAGGGGATGGGCTTGCCATAATACTCTTTAGGATATGGGAAGTAAACGGGGTAGTAGGCTCGATATGGCTTTTGGTAGTATGGATAGGAAGGAAAAGCTAAAAACTGCTTCTGGGGTTTATACCAGTAGTCAAGCTGCTTCTGAGGCTTATACCAATAGTCCTGCTTGTGAGACTTGATTTTATCTTTGTGCCATTTCTTGTTGGATTTGTTGTACCTATAAGGGGCTTTCTTGGGGTTTTTTGAGGCTGTGTAGTGGTAAATAGGCGGGGCAGCCAGAGGAGGGGGTACCAGAGGTCTAAAGCGTGGGGCAACGGGGTTGCTGTTCATCGGGAGCTGCTGCAGCTCTTTTCTTTTCTTCTTCTTCTCCTCCACGTCGCTTATAATTTCAATCACATCGTCGGCAGGCAGGTGCAGCTTGCTGCTGATTTCGATGAGCCTGTCGATCATTTGTTGGTCCAGGTCGTCTTCGTCAGGGAGGACCTCCTCTGACCGCTTGTCCTCCGCGGTGTTGCTGCTCTTCTGCCGAGGTTTCAGGTAGGACTGCTGCTTCTTTCCCATGTACTGCAGCACCATGTCCGAGGCGATGTCGGCCAGCCGCTGTTCTTCCTCTCTGGCTCGCTCCGCCTCCTCCTGCTGCCGGAGAACTTCCTGTTTCTCAGCACGCGCCCTCGCCTCCTCCTCCATGTGGGAGAGGCTCTCCTCTTCTTCCTCGACCTCCTCCTCTAACTCCTCTCCTTCATCCTCAAAGTCATCCATGAAGTTGCCGCCCTTTACTGGTCTGTTGCTGGACTGGTTCTCCTGCCAGTGCTGCTTCTTTCCAGCCCGTGCCAGCTGAGTGTTGTACGCCTTGTAGCCCTTCAGAGGAGGCAGGATCTCATTGTCTTGTAGACCCAAGTCAATGTTTTGGAAGTAGCCTCTAATTTTGCGCTGTAAAGACGGATCCTCTCCCTGAAAGACGGAGCCAGATTTGCTCTTGTCGAGGGCACTTTCTAAATCATTTCCCTCCTCTTGCCCCCCTTTTTCCTCCTTCCTTCCTTCCTCACTTGCACTATCAGAACCCGCATCCTCCGTAGACCACCTTTGATCCTCCTCCGACCTTGTTCTATCCCTCTCCTCCTTTTCATCCAAGCCATCCCTCTGAGCAGCTGTCAAATGGCCTAAAATTAGCTTTTCAATAGCCTTATCAGCCTCTTGCCCCTCCTGGTCCTCCTCCACCCCCCTCTCTCCCTCTGTCTGCTCGGCTCTTCTTATCTTGCCACCCTCCAAGCCTTCGCTGGAAGGTTGCATCTGACTCTGATCCTCTTCCCAGTCTCTGTTTCTGCTCGCCTGGTTTTCCCTCTCCCCCGGGTTGTCCAGGGACTCCAAAAGAAAGGCGAGCACCTGCGCAGGGTCCGTCACTTTCTGTGATTGATTATCTTGACCCAGGCCCTGGCCCTGGTCTACCGGCGCGCGGTCAGACCCCGAAAGACTCTGCAGCGAGGGCAAGCGAAAGGGGGCAAGGCTGTCCTTTTTACCATCCATCGGTGTGTGCCCCTCCATCCCTCCCTCCCCTCCCTCACCCCACGCAGGGGCAGCGCCAGCTAGATGTGGAGTGACAATGAGCAGGACCAATAGGATGCGGAGGGCTGTGGAAGGGTTGTGATGACAGGTCATGACCATGCAGAACTGGCAGGAGGTGGGTTAAGCACCTGAAGAAGAAGAAAAGGAGGCAGAGAGAGGGGAAGAAAAGACACATGAGAAAAAAAATCAAATGTTGTCTGTTGCAGTTTTTTTTCTATGAAATTTGTGCTCCTTTCTTGTTTGTTTGAATGAAACTGCAGATGTGCAGGAATAAGAACTATTTCATTGGCTAACAATCCAAGAACAGAGAACCAGTCTGAAATTTCAACCGGGATTAAGATCTATTTCCGATGCAAAAACAATTAATCTCTTCAAAGTGAAAGTCATAAAGACAGAAAAAAATGAATATTCTAAGCATTTTTTTCTATTTAACTGTATTTTGAAAGCCAAACATCAGACAAAACAGTAATGGGCCACAACAAATACAATTGTTATTTTTTCTTTTAATTTCATTTTATAATCTATTTTCTTCTCGGAAAATCCGTCTTTGTTTGACTATTTTGTATCAGTTACATTATTTGGCGTTTCTGTGTAACAGTTAATAGAGAGACGTGATGAAGCTGCAAAGCAGCGGCATTTGTTGGAAGTAGGCTAATGCACGAATGTATTTTATAAGGAAGACAACCGTTTATGTATCCTATATAATTAGTGCTTTGCAACAAAACCCCGACCATTTTTTTCTTTATCTCAAATCGCGCGCTGACCCAATCATTATCTTTACAGGGCGCGGATAAAATAAAAGAATGAATGGTGCTCCAGTGAATTCCGTCAATATGCTGATTTAATGGAGTGGACTGTCCGTAAATAAAAATCACATCAAAGAACTGAAAGGTCTGTTTCTTTGAGAGAAGAAGAAAAAAATATCTCACCTCTTCCTCCAAGCCAGCGCTGTTATGCGCACAGCTTCCATTTCTGTGCTATTTCTTTACAATGCAAAAAGAATACTATAATTGATCCCGGGGTTGTCCCTGTTTTCGAGGTGGTTCTGGTTTTCCATGCGTCAAAACGATTCGACAGTGTAAAGATGGCACGCACCGGGAAGTCATGCGTAAAGCTTGTGGCTACGGCTGAGTTATTTAACCCTACGGTCCCTGAGTGGTCCGGCCAAATTGTAAATGAACTGGATGTTTAATTTAGGAGAAGAAAGCCCTTTTTTGTGCAAGGGACGGGAGGAGCAGCCAGTAAAGACCATGCGTCTTTGTCCTTGTGGGATCTGTCTGTTTCCCCTCAGAGACAGTGGTGGGAAACAGACAAGCGCAGAATTTTGTCCACAGAGCTCAAATTTAAATGATTTCAGATTTATCAAACTGGTTCCGCCAGTTTACAAAATACATTAACAATGATGATAATAAAATAATACTAATAAAAAAAACCCTCATAAATGAGATGGTTTAAAATGTGTTTTAAATGTTTTTTTTAATATCCTAAAAATATACGCATTTTTCGCGATGATGGCATTTGAAAAATAAGAGGAATTATAGCAGGGGGTAATGGGAGAGTTAAACAAATATATCTGCAGCCAGCAGTGGATTAATTCTTTAGTCATTTTACTGAAATAAAATCAAAGTAAATACAGTTTATATTTTATATAGTTAATATTTTTTAGGCTGCATTTACTTTTGAAGCCTTCATATCAATGCAATATTATGAACCTTTATGTTTTAAAATGTCTTCTTTTTACCGTTTGAAAAACCTAAATAAATTGAGGGGAAAATTATTAAAAACTGTACACGGACACTCGATTATCTGAATGTACCAAATATAATTAGTTTCATATCCCTTTTTTAAAAAAACAAAAAAAACGAAGATGATGTTTGCTTTACAATCAGACCATCAACAGTCGCCCATTTTGCAGAGGAAAGATTCATTTTATCGATAAAAAGTTACGATTTTATTAGAAATTCTGACTCATTCCTGAAGCATAAAACACACTTATTAATTTTCTATAAATTAAATATATAAAGCAGCAACAGTTAGATAATTAACCCTTAAAAATCTCCCATCTGCTCAGGTTTTCTTTGTGAATGATGCAAAATGAGATTTTGTTTCACTTACCTGGAGTCCCACTTGGGGGTGGGGAAGTGGTGAAACTCGCAACGCACGGGAAAAGCCAAGAATTTATCATGAATAGTGGATCACCTGAGAGAATTTCTGTTTTCCCACTCTCTCTCTCTCTTCAGCCTGTGACCAACATCAAGACGAAAAAAACTAAAAGGCCAAACTGACGGTCTTTGTTTTGTTTAGTTTGGTCGTTTTTGTTTTTTTTTTTCTTTAGTTTTAAGGTGTGTTTGTTTTGCAGCAGTACTAGCGCTATTGTACAATTGAGTGAATGTTTTCAGCACCACGATCAGCGCAACTTTATTGTATATACCCTGCTTGGACCACGTGATCCCCCACCGCCACCCCCCAGCTGCAGGCAGTGCTGACGTCACTTCCATTGATAAGAGTGTTGGTGGGGAGATGGCACTGTGAGTCTAGGCTGGCCCCAGCTGATGAATGAACGGAAATGGCATGAATGAAATAGTACTTTCCTGAATGAAAGGGGAAAATTGTAGTGATAGAGTTGCTGCGAAGCCATTTTCCTTCTTACATATTAAAAGTTAGTGTGTTGCAACTTCCTCCTTTACTCCTCCTTGTCTCTGCCTCAGCTAGTTACAAAATCAGGGGAGAAGCAAATAAAACAAAAACAAAAAACAGCTACATATCAATCTGTAGGTAACCAATTAAGGTAATTTAATAATGTGTTTCAAAGAGTCCATGACATGCATCTACTGTACAGCTTCAATTAGAAAAGGGGAAGATGCCCATTTCTCCAGCAGGCTGGGTTTTGGTCTGAGGCGGCCCCAAGACACAGCGGATGCATGGCTCATGGGCGACGATTGCAGCTGCTTTGCTACTCAATTTTTACCCAAATTCCAGGAACTGCACAATTTCACATCATGTGTCCCATCATTTCTGACAGCTCCCCCTCTGGCAGAGGCACACTGCCTCATCTGCATTCCCTTTCACACCACCAATCAATGACTATTTGTACTTGAATCAATAAGACTCCATCATGCGGACAAGGAAATGCTAAAGTAATGTATGACAATTAGATGCATGAATGAAAGCACATTGCATGAAGAACTGCTCTCTAAGTGTGAGCATATATGACTACCATACCATCAAAAAGAAAACATTTCAAGCAATGTATGCAGAGAGCCTTTTTGACTTTCTAACCCTACATATTGCTTTTGAAAGTATCGGAATACATAGAAATCAGGGGATGACTGCAGGGCGTGTTTAAAGTCATAATTGATATTCATCTACAGAGGAGTCATGCTCGAGGATGTGTGTATTCCATTTAGTCTGAGAATGTTGGAAAAGGAGAACACTGTCCTTCACCTGCTTGGGTAGGTGTACTATGTATAAAGCCTACCTGCCAGAATAACATGGGATTCGTTTCAGCTCAGCCCCTTTGCTGTATGTCAGTATTTCTCTTTCCCTTGCTACTGACTCCGCACTTAAAAAAAACAACAACAAAAAAACATGAAGGCAAATTCGGGCCCCAAAGAAAAGGAACATTTTGAAATGAGGAACGGGCGGTGTTACCACTGAGTTAAGCACTGAATTACACACGTTATCATGGTCAAATCATATGTTGCAGAGAACTGAATAATTCATCATGATGTGGAAAAGCATCCTGAAATATACACAATTCTTTACACAGTAATGAGTCCAGAGAATGCTGCAACCATCCAAACCATAAAAAGGACATGAATTGCTTCACACACAAGTCGCCTCACATTCTTACATGTAGTTACCTTTAATCACATGAAGAGATACGATCATTGTTAAAATGGCTAACGGGAATTTATGATGCATCCTGCATTAATTCATGATTTGTAAAGTCATCATGACTCACGCATTAGTTACACATTATTTAAGCCTGACATTTTCTACCCTTAAACTGCTCGGTGAGCTAAAAGCCTTTCTGTAATTCTGATCATTATCAATACTGAGGCACAGAAGGAAAAAAAAAATCAGCTGCTTTGCTGAAGAGTAGCGGTGCAGAGCTGACACGAGTTTTGCCTCAAGGGTTTAAATCTCACACGTCCCGCCTGAAACATCTTGATAAAAATCGAAGGTTTTACTTTAAATAAACAACTCTGGGTTGTGCAGGGATGTTTCCATTACTCACTCGAGAATTCACTTATATATATATATATATTTTTTTTTTTCCCCCAGTTTCCTTTTTGCTCAATTTGTTAGAAAATAAAAAGCAGCTTCCACCTTCGCCGCCAACCAGTCATTCCCAAGGTCTGGCGTAATGGCACATTTCTTTTGTGCTCAAGGTAAAAGATTAATACATTTCACAGTTATTTCTGATAGCTTTTGCGTTGTGCTCAAGTTAAAGTAAGACACTGCACTGTCATTATTGGCATCCATGTGCTGGATAATGTAGAAACAAGCTTGTTCATAATGTTCAAGTCAAGCTCATTTCCATACATTGCATTTGTCATTGCCAAGCTCCCGCTCTGGCCTTGTGTGCCTCTAAATTCAGCTGTCAGCCCTCAAAACGAGTTCTTTTCTCTCTGAGTCATGGCTTCTACTTCCAGATGTGAGCTGTACTTGTGGGTTTATTTTCTCTGCATGTTTATATCATATCATGCATTGAATTTTTGCACCTCACATACAGATAATCACATACAGGGACTTGGTTTTATCAAACATGTTCAGAAGTTAATTGGATATGAACTGCAGAGCAGTCACCTGGGGATAACTTTGTGACGCAATTGTTATTCATCCTGATTAAAGAAGTTTTAAATATTTCACACTTTTAATGTGATAACATAAATATAACGTGCAGATAAGATAATTATCTTCTGAGGTCTTTGTGATGCAATGATAGTACTGTGTGCGTGTGAAGTGAAAACATCTGAAATGGGAAAAATACTCACTACCTGGAGACTAAAATGGAGCTTCATTTGTTCTGATGCATAGTTTTGCTTCATCTCTGTGTGCAAATATGTGGGTTGTGTCGGCAGATGAGATATGCTCATATCAAAAAGAGACGTAATTTGTAACACTGCCTTGAGGCACCACATAACCTCTGTTTGATTAGATTCTGCACGAGGGACCGTTTGCTACAGAATGCAGACTGTTTGCACAGCAGACGTGTTTTTGTGTGCGTCTGTGTGTGTATGTGCATCTTTGTTGAGATGCTTGATGGTGGCAGCAAACTCAGAGAGGTAAGCATGGAGCTGGAGGGCAGATGCTGATATAACGGTCTGGCATTATCAACTGCCACTCAGCATTAGTTGGCCCCTTACCCTCACTCCATGTCCGCACCCCCGCACTGACTCACTCTAATGAAATACACACACTGGAGAACACATACTAACCTCTCAGCAACAGTTCCATTTCTCCATTTGTTTCATGCTTTTTCTATCTCTCACACAAAGACAAATGCTTCCTCACTCTTACAGACTTGTGCATTAGAGACAGATGAACCTTTGCAGGGGGTTGGGGCATGCTGTCGGGGACAGTTCCCTGTACAAACTGCAAAGACAAGAGGCAGTGACTACATGTGAATGGCCTTTTGTTCCATTTAATTACCTTTTTCTCTCACATTGTTGGTTTTGGGCTGAGTAGGGTTGCAGGGTCTCGAGGTTCAGCTGAAAAATCGACATGCTTAAAACACTGGGAGATAGGAAAAGATGAATGGTGGCATTCTGGCCATAATTATGGTAATGCAGGCCGGGGATCTCTCAGCAAGTCTGCTAATGCAGCTCCCTCACTCAGCACAGCAAAGGGTCTGTACCTGGAAGTGATAAAATAGAGCTTATGATTAACAGAAGCTTTTTCAGCCCACGCCACTTTCTCAGCAGAGGGAAAGACAAGTAATTGCACCATAAGGTTCCTGCAATACAATACATAGCTGGGACTTTATGATGTGTGCAGGACTCTTGTGTCCACATGATAATCTACAGTATGGATCCATCTGGGTTTTTCCCTCCATATTTTTGTATTTGCTGCGGGCTATATTAGCCAGTAAACATCTTTTTGTTTTGCATAAAAAGTAAGTATTTCTTATAAAGCTATCATCCATAATAAATTTCACGAACAAGGAATTACAAAATTTGTTTCATGGTATATGATTCATTCATAACTGTTTTTATATGGTTTTGTAGTACCTAAGCTGCGTTATTCTCACGCTAGCACATATCATATTTCCAAGCCAGTATTTCAAGATTGCTGCTTCAGCCTACAGATGTTTGGATAATGTGCAACATACATCATGACTTCAATTACCTTTTTGGTGCATTGGTCAGTATCTGAATGCATAGTATTTATAAAAAGCTAAAAAGTAAATTACTGTCAGAAATTCAAATTGATGTTTGAATCCTACAGCCCTGGCCACGGATGTCCACATGCAGAAACATAAACAGAGAACAGCTTGGATAAACTTTTGGATACAATTGGGCAATTGATCATTTTTACTCTGTACACGATTTGAAGAATTTTGAGTTTGACCAGAATTTCCAGTTTTAATGTTTTCAATTTGATGAACAGAAAATTAGTTGGTTCTGTACAAGTGGCTTAAGTTTGTATTTTTATGGTTTTTTTTTAAAGAAGAAAGAGTTTATATAACATCTTGTTATATACTACAAAATAGGCAACTTTATCAAACAAAATAGTTTTTAACAAACTGGACACAATTGATAAACAAAATGAATAATAAAGGTCCTAAAACCAAACTTTGAGGAATTCAAAACTGATTCAACAGTTCATTATTTAGATCATGGATCTCTATCCCTGGTCCTCAAGGCCCACTATCCTTCAGGTATAAAATTTTTTCCTTCAGCAACATACCTGATTCAAGCTCTGCATCAGTCAGCTATTGATGTTTTTACCTCGTTTATTATATAAGAGCACTTAATAAAACACAGATTTATGTTTTAGTTTCACATTTTTTAAACCTACACTTCTTTGTTTATTCCATTGTTATGTCATTCACATGGCAAATAGAAAGTGAAAGGAGTGCCCATATCAATTCATGGCTAAAATCAAAATGTAAAATCCGGTTCTCACACATTCACAATGATTAAATGGACAAACGTGGGCCCATATATATGCATAGTTTCATAAATCTGTCATAAAAAACTTAGATGTACATTCCTGCTCTGTATCAGTAAACAGTTTGTCATAAAGGTTCAGTTACATGAATCCAACTGCTGGACAACACAATTTTTTGAGGTAGTCAAAGTTCACTTGAAGAGAGCACACACTGCTCCACACGACAAATCATGACTGACTTCTTTTTAAACCTAGTAAAGCAGAAAGGAAGAGACTTCTCCAATCCAAAGTCCAGAAAAGTTGGGTCATTCTTTCAATTTGAACAAAATACAAACTAAAAGATATTTAAATCACATGAGCCAGTATTTCATTTACAACAAAACATAAAAAATTTCTAAACTGAGAAATTTTACTTTTGTTTTTTTGCAAAAACAGAGTCCATGATGCCTTTACAGGCCTTAGAACAGTTGGCACAGGGTCAACACATTTCCTAGATTAATAATCAAATTTGGGAGAACATCTAGCAAATAATTAAATTAATTATAAACTATAAATTGTATAAGTGTTTCCTAGGGCAGGGATTAACAAATCCTGACCTCTTTAGCCATTTTCCTGTGCGTCTTTAATGTGTGCCTGCTGCAACACAGCTGGTACTCCAACAGCTTGTTGTCAAGTTCTGCACAAGTCTCTTAACGACCCATGATTTCAGCCAGGGGTTTTGCAGCAGGGAAACATTGAAAACTTGCAGGACACTGGCCGAGGAGGTCCAAATTTGGTGATCCCTACCCTAGACAGACAGTGAATCACCACCACACTGCCCCCTGCACTCTAACCCTTTACTATCGAGTGTCACTCCCAATGAAGTCACTTGTGCATCCGTGGAGGGTACTGTAATTGGAAAATAAAAAGAGGGTATTATATAACCTGGACTGGAACAGGAGGTCCTCTTCCTTCCACCGGAAAAAGGAAAGTGCTTGTCACCACGGCAACACAAAGACGCTCCGTGTCTATGCCCGTTTCCCAGAATTTCTTTTTATTGTGAAACAGCCATTATATAAATTTCATGTCCCCACACAACTGCCTCATTTTTTCCACTGCTCCTGAGACATCATATATTTAGCAGCCATTACAATGACAGGAGCTGCATTATATTTGAAATACTCCTAAGTGATTCCACAAGTCGCTCAACCCCATTACCATCTGACATTTCCAATAAAACAAATGACTACATGCTGCGTATTGTGCTTACATCTAAGCAAATGTCAGCATAGAGTAAGATTTGCTGGTGTTAATTTATCTTCCCAAGCCTTTCCTGATTCTATGTCAGTGTGACAAACATGCAGGAGACATGCTGAACTCACATTTGATGACTGCTTCCTCCTCTTTTTTGCCACCACACCAGCTGTGACACGCAAACCTTCCTGTGTCAGTTGCACTTCAACTTTATTTAGCCAAGGCCTGCAATGACTTTGCCAAATTCCTCACAGACAAAATTCAGAATTTCAGACAAGCAGTCGTTCATCAACAGCAGGTTTAGGAAATATACTGTCGACTGAAAGACAGTTTTACAACCATGACACAGTTTTAGCCCACAGGGTTTTTCCAAAAGGTCTCAAAGATAATGGAGCCAGCTACAGATTGTGAACATGTCTTTAACTTCAGGTATCTTCCTAGAGCTATTGAAAACAGCTTTAATCAAGCCTCTGCTAAAAAGAAACAATCTCAACAGGTTAATCTAAACAGGCCAATCTCAAATCCTCTGCTTTTAAGTAAGATCATTGAAAAAGTTGTTTACCAGCTAAAAGCACTAAAAAACTGCCAAGATGTCTTCCAGTGATGTTTTAGACAGCACCACAGCACTGAGACTGCTCTGTCCAAAGTAATTAATGAATACAGATGTCAGTCTTACCCTTGCTGGAGAGAACTGGATGGGCCTCTCTGGCGCTGTACTAAACTGGCTTGCAACATTCTCAGAGAACACTACTTAATGCTTTTAATGTTTTATGTTAATCCCTTTGAATTGTCTTGTGCAGGAAATGTCCTACACAAATAAATTTGCCTTTCCTTGTGAGTGTGGAACATTGCAGACTCGCTGTTTGAGAGCTGAACGGGCCACTTGCCCTCCACACTACGTGGTTTAGAAAGGGCCTTTATAGGGCAGGAGGCAATTTGGGATTGAGCCAGAGTTGTTCAGAAGTAAAGATGGGCACAGGATTTCCAATCTGTTAAAGCGTGCGTGAAAAAATTGCGGAATAGTTCAAAAACAGTGTTCCACAATGTGAGAGTGCAGACGCTCTCATCATCTACAGTGCATAACATCATCAAAAGATTCAGAGAAACTGGAGACGTCTCTGTGCATAAGGGACAAGGTTGAATGCCTTCATTGGATGCCCGTGGTCTTTGTGCCTTCACACCACACTGCATCACTCATTGGCACGATTGTGTCACTTGACTGGCATACTTTCAGAAACCAGTGTCAGTTAACACAATCCTCCATGTCAGGAAAGTTGGTTCTACAGTCCGAAGGTGGAAAATGTTATGTTTTTGTAGTAATAGCAGACATCACGTCATCCGGGCTAAAGGGGATAGAAACCCTCCAGCATGCTGTCAGCATTCCGTTCAAAAGCCTACATCTGTAATAGTATGGGGGTGCATACAGTAAGTGCATATGGTATGTGGGCAAATTGCATGTTTTGGAAGGAACCTATGAATGCTGAAAAGTATTCTGTTACGACAGAATGGCTTCACAGAAAAGCAGTCCAGGTGCTAAAAAAATCATTGATCATGAAATAAATCAAAAACTCACCAGCAGCTGGAAACCTTTTTCAGGCAAGAATGGGACAAAATTCCCACACCACAACTCCAGGAAATCTTAACCTCATGCTCAGACAGCTTCAGACTGTTCAGAATAGAAGAGAATCTGCTGCACTACAGTAAACATGCTCCCATGGCAGCTATAGCCAGCATCACATTTGACATAAGCGTATTTGTGCATGGAAATGGTCAAATTTCTCAGTTTAGAGTCGACATCTACTTTATGTTCTTCTGTGAATGAATTATTGGCTTATGATTTGATGATCTTTCAGTTTTAATTTTGTTCACATTTAAAGAACATCCCAAATTTTCTAAAATTCAGATTGTATGTCTCTAACATTTCCATCTCTGAAAACAGAAGGTATTCAAGGACGAATGGCCTAGATTGTGAGGCTCTCATCATTCCTGGTTCTTAAATCTTTTGAATGCACTACAGCCTATTAAGCCACTTGAATGAATCGCTGTCCCTCTATAAGTAATGCATAGTGGGCTAAAACACCCATCCACCTTTATAAATATGGTGTTATAAGTAATACTTTGATCCATAACCCAACATGAATGATGCTAAGTGCAGCCAATGACTGCACCTATTAGGCTTATTAAAAGACTTATGGGAGAAAGTCTTATGGCCCCCTCTGGAAATGGATTCTATGTGCACACTGTGGTGATTGTTGCTCATTGTCTGCTACTCAGAAATTATTTACCCCGTGAATACTAGCTGTAAAACGTGCATTGCAACCTTTGAGGAACTGGTGGTGTCAGTGACGGATGGTGTTGGAGGCCAGAAGCAGGCAATGAATTTGAGGTTGATGAGGCGACTCATATCAGGGCGTGCGACATCAGCGCTCATCATCAATCTCTTCCCCTCTCTCCTGTAGACACCTGGCACAAGCACCAGCAAACACACTGCTGAAAGTGAATTGAACCCTACCCTGACAAAAACACACAGACTGCAGTACAAGGCCTCACGACAACACTCCAGGCCTCCAGCTAGTATTACCGCTAATGCGGTACAGTACAACCTAGCATGGGACTTTATTAGAAGACTAGCTTGCATTGTTTGTTATCACTGCACCAAATAGCACAGGTAGCGCAACCATGCACTGCAGAGTGATTCCACAGTGGCCCCTATTTCTACTTGATAGGTAAGATAATTTTATGGTGTTGTAAGTGTCTGCAATCAGCGGTTAAAAAGGATAAAAGCTGCTGGAACTCCATGTGTCGGGATTATTACTCTCCATTTTGCAAGCTGTGCTCACGGTTTGATAAACTTTGCTCTGTTTTGCAATCCCTGCTCACGGATTATAAAACTGCGCTTTCTCTTTACAAGCCATGCACACGCTGATTGCCTAGTTTGGAGACAACCAGTTTGGCTGAGGACGGTGTTATTAACATTTAACTAGCTTAATGTTGATGTTAATTAAATTAACAATAGCTTCTGTTAAAGTTCTTATCTCAATGTAAAATACTTATTCATTTAAACACAAAACTGCATTGTGTCTACATATGACAAAAAGCTAGTAGCTGCAGGTCATGGAGTCCAAACCCTCAACTTAAATTCTTGGATAATCTGTTTGTGAACATATTGCAAACAGAGTAGTTTAATGCGCGGTGCATGTTAAACAGAGAGTTTATCATAGTTTATCAGATTGTGAGCACAGGTTGCAAAATGAAGAGCACAGTTTAATAATCTGTGTGCACAGATGTCCTCCAGCTTGTTTTTTGCTGGGCTCTGTAGTAAACAATCAATGCTGCTCAGAGCTCATGATGAACAAGCATTGCATGCTCCTCTGCTCCGGAGGCGTGGCTTTGGGGGAAAACTGAATAAAGCAGTTTGGACCTTTGAATTCTGTGATCTCAAAATGTAGCTTGCATAAAACCATTAAATTGGCTTTTAATAGGCTTCATCCTCTACTATTTCCCTATCTCAAAGGCACAATGATAGTTTTTCTCACCACAGCTGCTGGATTAACACGTTTGCAACTGCGTGATCAAGAAAAATCATCCACAAATGAAACAGATTTGAAAAGCATGATTTTTTCCTCATTTCCTAGTTGTTTTTATGTACTGTCGTGCAGACAATATGGCAAAGGCTGCACTACAAATATACCTCGAGGCAAACAAACAGAAGGGAAGATGAGTCCTCCAAAACTCCTTGTTGAAATGAAAACTGTTATCGGTTATCAGCGCACCACCTGACTGGAAGGGAAGTAATTTGAAAGCTGTTTGAAATGCAGTAATTTGCCAGTGTGACTCATTGCTGACACCTACAGCAACAAAAACCTCTGATCCTCCGAAGGAAAAACTGGGTAGTATAGCTGTGTGTGTGTGTGTGTGTGTGTGTGTGTGTGGATGTGCATGTGCAAGATAAACCAACAAGCTGGCTTTTGAGGTTAGCAGATATGAAAGCTATGGAAGCATTCCGTTTCAGTCTTATAATTATGGATCATGTATTTCCTGCACATTGTGGGAAATATTTTCATACTCCGCTTGGGGCTCCACTTCCATCCATCCCATCCATTCTCTGAACCGCTTAATCCAAGTGGGTCGCGGGTGTGCTGGAGCCTATCCAAGCTGTCAAGGGGCGAGAGGCGGGGTACACCCTGGACAGGTCGCCAGTCTGTCGCAGGGGGCTCCACTTGTTGACCTATAATTAATATGATTAAAACATGAGTCTTTTTTATTGTATGTACAGACTTTAGTGAATGTGTCTGTAGCTGTAAAGAGGCAAACAGCTGCATCTGTTTGCAACAGATGACTTTGTCCATCTACCAGCACTCTATAAAATATATATTTTTAAAACTTACGGTGGGTTTTAAAGAATATCAGAGGTTGGAGATAGAAATCAAACTGCCCACATTCTGATTTCAGGAAGGAAGCCATTGTCCGGTTAATATAATTTTGATGGCAGCCTGATTGTATTGAAGCAAATAGGGCACACTCACTTGAGATGTCAGGAAGAAGAAAATTATCATGATTAATACAGGGTTACAGCCAAGCGGGAACGTAATCAGTCTCTTACTTGTTAATAATTATCTTTCTCTGATTAATTTTGGCTCAAGATTTAAAAGAAGATATCAAGCTTCATTATGTTCAGTAAAGACCTTAAACAAGACTTTGAATCATGGCCCTTGCATAAGGACAATGAACAGGCACTAGATTTCACAACAAACACATAATAACGGTGATGTGAATAATGACTACAGGTCTTTTGACAACAGGCATTCTGGGAACTGGACTACAGCACATTTCTGCTAAACGTCAGACTGCAAACCGAGAAATTGCACTTGCTACAAATGTCTGCAATTTATTACTTGGTAAATATTGCTACTTTCAATATGAAATTACAATATTTTATTATTTATTAACCTGTCAAAGAAACATATCACCTAAAATACTTCCCTTTGTAGAAGAAAAAGTTATTGAAATGCTATACATTTTGTTTTTATAAGCTAGTAAGCACATATGTGGACATTTTGTTAAGCCTACTGTCAGAAGATAGGACCATGTTAACACTGAATTAAAAATAAACTGAAAAAGAATAACTGCGGTCACAATGTGTTGCCACTCCTCTCAGATGGGCCAACACATTTGTCTAATTCACATTACATGATATTTCCCCTTAGTTGTTTTTACAGATGAACATTATAGGTCACAGGTATCAAATCCCAGTCCTTGATTACCACTATCCTACATTTTATTATCTTTATTCCCCTGATCCCCTTACTCACATAGAGCAGTTTGGCCTTCCCTTTAATCTCTGGCACTTTCTAACTTTATAGAAACTTTCTTTACATGTTTTCCTTTTTTTCCCCCTATTCTACACAGAACTTTGGTTTCCACTCTTAAATACTGTGAACAGCTTCAGTGCCATAGAATGACATCTTATTGTGCTTGCTTTGTGTTTACCTTTTGTAGGCTACACTTTCACTGCTTATATCATGCAGTCATCACACTCCAACATTATCCCCAGCATATTATTCTGCAGTTAATAAAGGCAAAACAATGTTTACCTTTTTCATTAGGCACTACTGTTTTATCTTTTACTGCACTTGCACTGACAGTACTCCTGTTACTACAATACTTCTACCTGTTAGTACTGGCAGATAAAGAGAGCTGACTTGAATTTCAACAGCTGATATACAACACCAGACAGGCTACAAGATTTACTTTAACATGTTTATTTCTCACAAAATCGCCTGAAGGAGCAAAACAATGCACTCCATTGTCGACTGAATGAACCCTGTTCACAGAAGTGAAACCAATCTGCTGTGACAACGTGCTCAATATGCAATGCACCGACACTACCTATAGCATCTACTTTACACTGCATATGATTTTTCTCCTATAGTTATAGTTGTCTCTTACCTTTCAAGTAAAATGGAAACCAACCGTGGGTCTTTTCTCATATCCGCAGGCTGTAGCTCCAAGCATCCTCTACTTCTCAGAAGCCGGCCCTGTGTTGACTCAGTTTGTTTCTCTGGGCCGGTCAAACTTCGCTTTAGTCCTTTCTCTTTTTGTGCTTGATAAAACTTCTTTTCTTTTGTTTGTTTGGGGTCTGTGATGGAGTTTTTGGGCCGTACTCGATACTGGCTTCTTTTTGGTCTCTGCAGGCTCCATCTGCAAATGATCAAAAGTTCCCGAGAAACAGAAAGCTTCCTGATGAACAGAGATGCATTAGCCAGCAATGAAAAACACCAAAAATCTGACAGTTCAGACTGAACTGCTCTCTATAGTGACTGTACGGGTTTATAGAGACAGTCGCCGTAATTAGTTCAGGGCTCATTCTACACATCATGGCATTGTTAAAGCATGTATGGGGTAGAAAAGCTGTAAATCTAATGTTTACACTTTCATAAGGTCCCTTTCAGAGTCAACCTTAAAGAGTGAGACACACACACTGCATCATTCCCTGTGGTATCATCTCACAAAGTGGAAAAACTAACATCTGATGTTGCTGTAGCACAAAAAGGACCCTGACACAACCACTGATGCTAACTTTGAAACTAGCAATAAACTCATTGACTTTTCAACTACAATTCTAAGCAAGTCTGAGGTCTCTCTACTGTAAAAATGCCTTTCTGGCTCTATTTTGCTCTAATCTCAACAATACTGTGCACTTGTGCATTATTGCTGTTATTGTTGTGTGTTTGAAGATTGAAATTCTGTCATGTCTAACATTTATCTCTGAGATCATTGTATACTGTATAATTCTAGTCATCAACTGTGTTTTACATATGTTGACATCAAATTGTACACTTCCCCCCACTGGCCTTGTCAAGACTTGGCTTTGCACCAAGCTTTACTGATAGTGTCTCATTTATCTGATTGGCTTAACTACTATCCCTTACAGTAGGTCACAACAGATGTTTGGTCCATACAATTGTACAGCAAGGCAGGAAAGCCTCCCTACTATGAAATTATCTTTAAAATTTGAAATAAGTAAGATTTTATCAAGAGCAATCTTCTGAGAAACAATAGTTGACTTTGAAATTAAACTCTTGAAATCATGTGAGATACAATAACAACAGCAAAAACAAAAAAGTAATGTCAAACAAATTTGCTTCTGTAAAGCCTCCTGTGAAGAGTATTTTTCTGCATTACCTGTCTTTTTTCAGTCTTGGAGACAGAGAAAGAAAAGCAAAGCTTGAAAATGTAAAAGGATTCAAGCAACAAAGGCTGAATAAAACTTCTATCCAGCAGATGAGTATTCATAAAACCCATTTTCCTGATAGAACCGTGCAATAAATGATTTCGTTTTTTTCCATTTCATGCCATGTTCTTCTGCTGATCCAGACACTGATCACAATGAAAACTGTATTTTCTGCATGTTACTGAATATCATAAGTTTATTATCACTTCAATTCACCCCATCCTCTGTCTTTAACTTCAGTTTCCCTAATTTTGCTTTTTCTCTTGTATGTGCTCCTTTTCAAAAAAACATGCTTGTGTGTTTCTTAGTAATAATATAATTATGAATAAAACAATAAATAGGAAATGATCTTCTCTAATTAGTTCATAATTAATATATGACATAATTAACATTTGTTTTGGTTAGATCTTACCCTCATTTCAGTCACAAAGCCAAAACTTCTCATCACTTTTTACTGCAGGGAGAACACCCAAACTCTGGCCAGGGACAAAAATACACCTTTAACACTGCATGCAGACATTTTTCTATTTGCAGACTGTAGTTATGCAGTTTGAGAAAGAAGCAAAACTTTTAGTCAGCAATTGTATTTTCCCTTCTCTCCTGCACAGTTTTTTGCTAAAAGAAAAAAAAAACTCGCTTGACTGTGTGAAAGGTTTTCAAGTGTTTTGGATCGTAAATCTGTTTGGGACTTGGCAACAAAACACCTTTGGTCAGCCGTCTTGGTCACTCACTGCCTTAAAGTGCATCAGTGATATATATTTACTGCTCTGTTCATTCAGAGAGCTTTAGAGTTGTAATTGAAACATTTTATCTTGTGCTTGTCTTGATCTGGACAGGTACCTTGCAGATAAACTGCTACACTTGGGATTTTTCTCCACCCTCATGGGCAATCTTCTGCAGAGTGAAAATAACTTCCTGAGGTGAAGTTGACAAAATCTCAACAATTAGAAAAAAGCACAAACACTCATTAACAGGGTCGAGAGCTCTACTCTACATACATAATGGGCTACTCTCACTCCACAACCCAGTCGCCAGAGAGGAACGTCTCCAATTAACATTTCTGTGCAACAAAAATACATACACTGTCAACATTTCTGAACTACAGCCAAACTACATATGATAATACAACCCGGTTGCCACTTTATGAATGAATCTTGAGTGCTTGTTGGGCTGGAACTGCTGTCAACGTTGATGCTGCATACCCCCCCCCCCCTGCATACTACCCCCCATAGTATGGAGAATGTTTTAAATCCATTCAGCAAACATAGACTGACAGAAATCTAAAGACATGTCGCATAATACCTACGTTGGAAAGTGGCTAAATGTCTATAGTGAGTCAC
>JAVQJG010272264.1:0-51088 GCA_036024015.1 Craterocephalus amniculus
TATTTTTCTTCTTTGTCTCTTCTATATGTTAGTATTACAGATCACATCCAGACAGCCTGTGTTAATTTTTGTTCCTTTGTTAATGCACACTTCATCATAATAAATAATACTAATAATAATTTAATTTGCAGTCTGGAATGGGCTAAGTAGTCATTAAGTGTAAGAATAGATTAACAAGATTCTCTTAGAAGACCAAGGGCATTTTTAGCCAATCACCGAAGGTTACTTTGGCAAAATTATTTATCCAGGTCCAACAAAATATTCCCATTACCTTAGCTGTCAGAGATGAAGGTTGCATAACAGAGGAGTGGGCTTCAGTCAGTCTTTGAAATCTGGAGCCCACTGTTGAAATGCACGTAATGCGATGAATGCCAGCATTATTATAAAATCAGTATTTACAGGGAGAGAAAGCTTTGCAAGCATGGCAACAGAACTACCAAGGTTAGCGTTCAGCAAAAGGTCAGTTACCAGATGTCTCTGGTTGTTTCATGATGACAAATAGTCACAGTATCTAAACAACCCCTCTGTGCCGTAGCTGATTAGCAGCCCACCCAATTACCACCATGCAACATTCAGGCACCAATACAGCCAGGCAAACTGTGAGAAGCCATACATCTGTCACTTCATTCAGACTTCAAAGTTTGCAATTTGTGTTCCAGTCTGCCAATGTCACAGTGCCTGGTGGTGAGAGAAGAGGAAGAAAAAAAAAGCTGATGAACAGGGAGGGGAAAAAAAGCAGATGAAAATGAGGGAGAAATCAAGCAGAAATATAAAAGAGAGAGAAAAGAGCGGTTCATGCCATGACCTGAGTGAGTTAGTTGGATTCATCAGTCTTCTGCCCCCCACCGCCCCTACCTGCCTGATGAGCTGAACAGAGATTATTCTCCTGTCAGTACAAAAGGCCTTTTTTCCTAATCATCACAATAATGCCGCTGACGGCTGACTGACTGACAATGAGATGACTACACAGAAGATGAAACGCGCAGCTCATCTCATGTCCGACCACTGTTAAGGATAGCTTTCATTTCTGCTGCCACACACACGCCTACATACACACTTCTTTCTCCAAAGCTGTGCATCAGTAGAAAAAGATTTAAATGTTCAGGTTCAAGAATTCCAGCTAAGAACAATAACTAAAAAAAAGAAAACTGAAAGAAAGGCATTTTTTCATTTATCTAAATTTTTTTGTGAAATTATTTGGTACATACCAATTGAGAAGGACAAGCTTCATCAAAACTCTTCCATGTCTTAATTTCGGAAAAGGCTGCATTTCTGCTGATATAACAGCATAAATATAGGCCATGAACAAGTTGCAGATCTGTGCAAGATTAGGATTTCTTTTTTAGTGGGGGTGCAGTGGATACTTGCTGATGCCATACCTGCACACTGATTAAAACTGCACAAAATGGCAATGTAATCAAGACAGACTGATCATGTTTACACAAAACCTGAATACTGGTGGTGGAATTCTCATCTACCTCTAAACACTGGCAATCGCTTGAAACAACTCAGCCTTAAAATCATAAGATACACCTTTTAGTAGCACATTGTTTCTCATTACATCACATTGTTTCTTTCTAGCCAGAAAAACAGGAAAATTAGTAGGCTACAGCATTTCTTCGTAAATATGTTCAAACTAACATGCGAATACAGGATATGAACGCAAAGAAAGTTTGAACAATCAAGGTGGCACTACTGAACCTTGGCTGGTTTTCCCACTTTGGCAACCTTAAAAGGCTAATTCAGCATCTGTTTTACATACGGTCTCTTCTCTGGGCTCTCTCCAGTCAGTCCCATCCCGTCTGATGTTGACTCTTGCCCTTTCACTGTCTTTGCCTTGCTTCCTTCGATAATGTCTAAATCAGTAGTGGTGTGCATTCAAGATGGCAAATGTGTTGATTTCCATATATAGTGCTGTGCTTTTTATTTAAGGACGTTCCAAAGCTCTTTTTGGAGCATGATAGATTTTGTTGTGTTCTCCATCCATCTCACTCATGGGAAAAAAAAAAAAACGTCTTTTAATCTATCCAACTGCATTATGTTTGGTATTTTTGTAGATGCAAATCAATAAAAGCAACAAATAATGCCTTTGTGACTGTTAATTCACAGAGGTATTAGCCTTTTACTTGAATCATCCAAAGCTACATAAGTTTGCCAAACACATGCACACACACTCAGCCACACACTCACACACAGAGATAAAATTAAAGAAAGTATTCCTCTGAAAATGGTGAAGTACAGAGACAGGCTTGGAGTAAAGAAGAAAGTGGCCAATGCCAAATGTGAAACTTTAAAAGACCTTCAGAAAGTCTGGAAAGGTATTGCTCAAGACCACTTTAAAAGATTGCAAACATGTCTGGGTCCTTGGAAGTAAAACAGTAAGAAGTGATGAGTGGCTCACGATTTTTTTTGCACCGTAAATTTATTTCTTCCCGCAAGTGTTAATAAATTCTAAGTGATGGGATTAATTGTCTCCAGGTTCCACAAATACCAATGAGTTTCAAAGTCAGGTGAGCATGGCAAAGCATCTGAAATATTGTTGCTCATTCAAATTCAAGCACACTGCCCCCATTAGCATCTCAGGGCTCTTGAAATGCAGCTGTTCTTTGTATAGCATTTTTATATGTGGCATGTGTTTTCAGTGGGTGACATGTCTGGATGCTCCACAAGCAACTGTGTAATACATGCAATGTGTCTCACTACGATAAACAGGGGCTGTCCTGCAGAAGATGTTGCTTGGATGGCGACTCAAATTACTCCAAATCATGCTCATCAACACATATCATTATTAGTAATGTCAGAACAAGTGTTTAAACAGTGCCTTGATGAGATAGATGGTAACTCTCCCCATCAGCTCAAAAGACGCACAGTCTGTGATTTTTAAATGAATACAGTTTCACTGAATATTTATAATTGCATTATCTTAACTGAACTTAACCCCAGAGAAGAAAACTGTACCACTTGGTCTTGTTTGTTTGTTTTAGATTTAACTTGCATTCACCAAAATAGAAACAAACTGTGTCCAGTGATGGTGGTTTTAAAATGCAGGGATTTCCAACACAGAATTATTTGGGTCCCCGTCAGGCATCGTATTAAACAAATATTCCAAATCATTAGTTTGAGGTCTTGTCCTCTTTAAGATTATATCTGAAACTCTACATGCTAAAAATATCTTCTAGTAAATTCTAGTTTTAATATCAAAGGTTTTTATTCCTCTCTTACGCCTTCCCATCAAACATCTAAATTAGCATGTATTTTGCAAATTATGAACATCTAATATGCTGTTTTTACTTTTTGATATTAAATATGGACCTTAAATGAAATGTTTAAGTCTTTATAGTGTTGCTTGAAAAGTGAATTAAAAACCAGCATATGGTTTAATCTAAAAAGAAAAAGAAAAATAGTGTCCATATTGTAAGGCATATGGTTTTTATTAGATCAAGCTACTGTTTGTAATTTGATCCAACATTTCTCTAAAGTAACATTAGTGACCTTTGTTGCAAGACCTGAACACAGCATCAAAAGCCTAGGTATAGAAAATGTCTGATGTAAAGATTTAATCAAACTCATTTGAATAGTTTTCCTTATAAGTAGAATAGTTTAATAACACTTTATGAGGCATCCATATAGGACATGAATAGGAAGTACATCGCCATTGTTAAAGGCTGAAATCCATTTATTATGGTTAGCCATAATAAAGAAACTACCCAAGGGTTTTGTGCTTGTAACATTATTTTAGTTAAGGTTAAAAAGAAGAAATAAAAAGTAATGTATATGTAGATGCCGAGTTGGTGGCCATTGAAACACACTTCACACCATCATTACAGCAAATGACAGAGGCACCAAGATAAAGGTTAAAAACAGAAATGTTTCTTGAAGGTTTTAAATGTCAGTGTCATATTTAACTTCCATTTAAGTGTGTGTGAGCAGCAGAGGTTGACCTAGACATTTTTGTTTTCTGTCATTTTGACTGACGGTATCCTAAAAATCCTGTCATAATCTATTATGATAGGCAATATAATTAAATTCTAATTTGTTTTCAGTCTGAACAAGGAGACCAGAAAATCTACACTGTAAAACATGTAACTTTCATTACAAGTGACCAAAACCATTGAGTAGCTGTGATCAATTCAATCGAACGACTGAACAGTTCACCTGCTCTGGCGGGCCTGAACGCAGTTTAACACCGTGCTCCTGTTCCGCGTGCCTGCTTGTGTGTAATCAATTGTCTCAAGTAGTATTGCTGTATTGCGATTGTATTGTATTGCGATTAATAAGTTCCAAAAGGAGCGCGCTTGAAAACTTAACTTCCACCCCAAAACGGAGCGCAAGCATGGTAAACATCGGGCGCGTGTACTGGATTTGCACACGGAAACTAGTACCACAAATGAAAACTCAAATCTGGATGATGCATTTCTGCACTGAGTGGGAACAAAAACGGTGTTTGCAAGCACATCCTCTTGGTGAGAGCGCAGTCCACTGTGTTTATACATGAGGCCCAATGAGCTCACAGTGGTGACGTGTACGCTCTCAGCTCTTTGTCTGCGCGCTCGTTTTAACAGTCCTCCTTCGCTCAGCTGCTGGATTTCTGAGACTTTGAAGGCAGAGACTGTGGCTGATGAGTCTTATATGAGATAGAGGAGATGTTTACGTCTTCTTTCTGTTGTGACATTTTTCCAAGTGAAGCCAACGAGGTCTTGCAAGAGACTAAAACGTATATATTCACTCGCTACCAGGTGATCGCGATGTGAATAGCAGTCAGTCAAAATGACAGATGGCCCTCAGATGAGGGAAAATATTCTGTTAAGGTGACCCCTGGTGAGCAGTAACTAGTCCCAGGGTTTAACATGTGGCAAACGTGTTCAATATTCATATCATTTCTGGTAATAAAAATGTTTACACATGCATGGCAACAAAAATATCTAAAAATGCAGCAGAGGAAAAATTTGACACAATGACGTGTTATTTCACAGGCTTCATCTAGTAAAATACAAGTTTACAGTTATGTTTTAAATAAAAATAAAGATGGTGCTTCTGCATCTCTAATCTGTAGTAATATGTCATTTATTGTTCAGTAACCCTGATGTATGTGCACCATCTCCGGAAAATAAACCTATCAAATGTTGTTACTCTGCTCATTTTTCATTTTTAACAACAAGCCCCTGGACAATATTTGATAACGGAAAAAAATAATCACGTGGGACCTACTGTTGTGAAATCCTCCACTCAGTTGCAGGGAAACTTTTGCGCCCATAATTCTCCTTCCTTGAGACATGCAAATACATCATTTCTTCCAAAACTCCCCACTCATTGCCATTGCAGTGGAAACAAGCACATAAAAAGGCAAACTGGGTCTTATATTTCACTGTTCTGGAGGGGGAAAGCTGTTTGGCCAGACATTTGCTCATGAATATTTAGGTAGTGCTGTTATGAATATGCATTAGAATGCCAGAGCACTGCGATCAGCACACAGATTTATGAGCTAGTGTAGGAGATAATGATAAGGGAAACGATAACCTGGCTTTGTGTATGGGGAACACAGCAAACAGCAGGAAATAGCGTTCAAGGGCATAAATACAAATAAATGTGCTTTTTGTCAGTTTAATCCTGTTTTGAATATAGAAATTGTTTTGTTTTTTTTATAAAAGGAATCCTATGTTAACAGTTTCAGGTTTAGAGTAGCATATACATTTTAAAAGGGTTTTCATAGGTACTTCATCCTGTGAATTAGAATATGAAAAACTGAACCCAACAAAATGATGTAGACATTTTCACTTGAACAGCAAACAGAAAACAACTGTCACTAGGAAATAATATGAAATGGCATTTCTGTCATTTTCAGGGTGTGACTGTGAGGTTTGTTTCTCCTGTGCCCCTGAGGTAAACTGACAAGGAGTGTGTCACAATCGTTTTTATCTGTCTAATGCAGCACCTGCATGTGTGTATCAGTTGTGCATGTGTGTATCAGTTGTGCATGTGTGGTGCCTCTTAAAGTGTGTCAACAGTGATAACGCCCCATACTGCCGAACCCCATGGTTGCAGAGATATCACAATCTGGCGCCTCGGGTGCCGCAACGCCAGGAAGAGGAAGAAAAGACGGCGTGCGGGGGAAAAAAAGAAAAAGAAATAGTTTGGGATATTCGCTGCAGGAAGAAGGTGGAGATTGGCATGAACACCTTACAAGAACCTCCAGGATACAATTTCAGTTTAAACAAGGTTCCGTTGTATGCAGTTATTTTTTGGTGGAGGGGGGTAGCGAAAGCATAGCAGATATAGGCAAATATATTCAGTGCACTGCAGCTGAGTTTGTTAGGTCACTAAAATAAACCAAATGCTAGTTTTACAAATCATTTGTATGAAAATTCACTGGCAACATCACAAGCACTGCTAGCTTAATATTAACTAGCATCATGCTAAATATTAAGGTTATGCACTTGGATGCATTCCATAGGGCCCCAATAATAATCAGTGAAAAATACATAATGTGACAGAGCTAATTAAATTCTACCGTGTCAGAGTAGTAAAGCTTCATCTTTCATGCATGTGAGTTACTGGGGAATTATTTTCGTTAGCTTATGCAACCCGTGAGAGGCAGCTAATGTGACCTCTCTCAGAAAAATACCAGACCCTAGTCTTCAGGAAAATTCCAATCAAACATGGCAGTAATGTAAAATAACCTCAGCTACTGAATCACAACTAGCAGTGTTACTAGCATCCAGTTGTTGGTGTGAATACATCACCCACTCTGAATACTTAGTTTCTGCTCCTGGCAGCATGATCACTATTTAATCTGCTTTATAATGTTTGGTATCTCAGTTTTCATCAAATAATCAGTTGTAGAGATTGTATTTATTTCCTTCAAATCCTCCACTTTATTACCTCAAAAGAGTAAAAGCTTCACTGGAGGCTTCACTGGCCCAGACCGATTCTCTAAAACTTTTAGTTGACGTACGCAAGGTTTTTAAGGCAAATCAAGGCTGCCAGATATAAATATGGATGCTATAAAACTAAAAAATGCAGTCAAAAGTTATTAAGTTAAAGTGTTGTTGGTTTATTGATCTGTTTTTCCTGCAGTGTGGAATCCGCCATAGTTACCTGTTGAACATTATGGATTAGCTGTGAGCTGTAAACAGTGGTAGTTACCCTGATAGTCGGAAGTTTGGAAGTGCTTCTGCTATTAGTTCCTGCCACAAGTGTCTAAACCAGTGGTTCCCAAAGTGTGGGGCGTGCCCCAGGGGGGGTGCGGTAGGATGAATGAAATGAAGCCACTGACATTAACAAGGACTGCTAGGACTGCTCACTCATAACTTATGTCAGATTCATAGATAGAGATGAGATGAGGGAAGAATTGCTTTTCTGCAAACAAATTCCTGGCAGAACAACAATTTAAAATCATTGACTCTAAAGAGGCCGATCTGAAATGGGAGAACTGCGTGGGGATCTGCACAGACGACGCGCGGGCCATGACTGGGAAACGAGGAGGGCTGCATGCGTTAAGCGCGTCTCCCCCACCGCGACGCACTGGCGTCTAAACAGCTGAGTCCCGAGTTGAATGAAGCAATGGCCAACGTCATCGCCGCAGTCAACTACATTAAAACCTGACCTGTCAATAACCGGATTTTTTCAGCACTGTGCGAGGAAATGGGCTTCAACCACACAGCTGTTCTATTTTACAGCGAGTTCCGATGGCTGTTGCGTGTTCAGTTGCTGTCCAGGGTCCTTGAATTGCGAGATGAGATGTGCATCTTTTTGAAGGAGAAAGGCAGTGATCAGTGATTAATTGTGACAAGTTTATCGTGAAACTAGCATACCTGCAAGTTAAACCTTATGACTTTAAAATCTTTAAAAATTATATTAAATTAAAAATGAAGTTCGCCTACAACAGAGTGTTTAAAGAAAAAAAAAAAACTATTATAAAGACTATTATAATATTTCAAGAAGCAACGTGGACTAAGCGCACACGCAATTGAGTTTGACCTTCAGCGCGTAGCGGCTGTTCAGTGATGAGACATGATGTTGAAACTTTTAACCTTTTAAATTCACTGGTTACAAAGTGACATGCATAATGCAAATTACCATGATTCCTCGACCATTCAACTGATATACTTCTAACAGATTCTAAAACCTGTGTGTGTTAGTGCAGGTGGTGTGTAAAGAGAAGGAGCAGACAAAGCAACACAAACACAGAAGAAGCTGGGCAAGAATTTTGGTCGATGTTAATTAATATGCTAGATTCTATAATCGGTCCGATTAATCGGTTGGCTGATATATCGGTCGGGCTCTAACCTAGATGCATTATGGTTTATAATAGTTTTTCAACCACAGCTTAGACCACTTTTCAGCTCACAAATACCACAATGCTGCCACTTCTAAGATAGAATTTTAGCCAAAAGATTCAAAGTAAATTCATATTGATTATGTCATATGATTTATTGCAATTAAAAAACCTTATGTCAATACAACTTAAACAAAATAAATATCTTGAAAATGTCAAATAAGCAGAGGAATTTTTTAAGAGAAAACAAATCATTATACCATGGTTATCTGCTTGATGAATATAGAACTAAGGATGACGACAAAACTTTAATATAGAGAACTCTGCAGAACTGTCAGAAAGAAAAATAGAATAAATAAGATGGACTCCAAAAGTCCAGACTCTGGAGACCTGCACAATTTTGACCATTATGAAAGATTATTTAATAGAAAACCTTTCCCGCAACAGGTAGTACATAATTTATCAGAATGAGTGATTGATCAACAAAACAAGCCTTATGCATTTTTAAACATGTCCTGTGGATTTTGATTAAAATAGAATTTCTTGGCTCCAGTGAGGTAAAGATAAGTTGCTGGTATACGACTACAAAAATTCATAAAATTTTGAAGACTGACTAAAAGTCAATGCAAATGTGGCTGTTCCAGCCATGCAGAGTGTGCAGAAATTTGGCCTCTGATTGCTTTCTTTTTTTAAATTATACAAGATGCAGTAAAAGACGGAACATATTTAAACTCAGAAAGCACTCAATGCCAAATACCAGGTGAAACACAGAGTGGACGATGTGTCCATGCAGCAGTCCGTAAAGGCAACCTGCAGCTGATGGCTCAGGGTGGCTGCTCTTCAGAAGGTAAAGTCTTTGTGCTGCTTACAAATGCTGCAAGTGGCAATTGACTCCAGCAAGGGGGTAAAAAAATCAGCTTCCATTTAGAGGAAGAGGAGAAAGAGATGCAGGAAGAGAAAAGGCAGCACTGCATATCACAGCATAAGGTGACACATTGTTGCTGCTTTGGGACTTAAAGAGTGTGCTGCCTCCTTTATACACCTCTCAGAGGACTGGAGCGCATTGCCGTCCAAGTTTTTTTCTTTAAGTTCAACACATCTCGAATTCTCATTTTGCAGCCTGTTTTCTTTTTTGCTCCTGGTGAGGAAATGGCACATCTTACTATAGCGACAGCATTTTGCATAACAAAAGAGAGGAAAAATTGTGATGCAGGAGAAAGGAGGATAGGTTGGAGGAAGTCAAGTATGTAGCGGAAGTTCTTCTTTTGCGAGGATGTGTGTTCATTTGAATATTTGTGTACGCGTGTCCTCTTTGCGTGTACATTAGTAACAAAGCCCGGGGGTAAAGCTGAGCAGAGACAGTCAATGTGCTATAATGGAGACTATGAGCTCACTGCAGCACAGCATAAATGATAAATTATTCATTAGGTACAACACCAAAAGTATCATCAGGCCACTGTTATTTCCAGCTGATGGTCAGCTGTTGCTATTAGATGCAAAAGAATGAAAAACAAAAGTTGCCTCTGGCAAACTGTTCGTTATGTTGCATTGATGATCTAACACATCTCCATTAATAGTGTTCTTATTGTTTTATGCTTTTATTGAGCAAATGATTTACTTCTTGATTGTTTTAATCATTGCAACGTTATCTTGCTTTCATTATGTAAAGCATTTTTGGGTACCTCTAATATGCTTGAAAAGTGCAATATAAACTGAGTTGGGCTCACACTCTCTCAGTCCACTTTCAGTTGTCATTTTACTTTCTGCCCTTAACCCCTCTGTCTCTCTGTTCTTTGTCCATTCATCTCTAGCACCATCCCCATCTGTATGTTCCTCTCTGTCCCCATTTTCTTGCACCCGCAACCCATACTCAGCTCTCCATCTCCAGTCAAAAAGGTGCCGAGGCAGTAAAAATTGGAATTCAGGCTTTGTCAAAACCGATGCAGAGCCATGTTAGCAGGATGAGAAACGAAACATCCTTATCTGGATTTCCACAGTGATCACTGTGTGGGTGGAGGGAGATTCAGCTTCACTTGCTGTGCTTATTTGGTGTTTTTATTTTGATATTTGCATGTTTTCTCTTTTGTTTTCTCGCGTCCTCTCCATGCTGCCTGCACTAATTATTGAGTGGCTGCATTGTAAGCTGTATGTGTGCGCACGTTAAACAGGCAGTGGAAGGATTGCAGATCTTACACAACTGCAGCAAAGCCACAGCAAAACACCTGCCTGCATTTGGTGGGGGGGAAATAAAAAAAACACACACATAGGCTATTTGCAATCCAACATAACCCCCTGGTACAACTATCCAACATCTGCATGTAGTGTACTTATTACATCCCAACACACTCCACTTTCTCCATGACCTCTCTTCTGTCCCCTCTTAGTTCCACAGGGCTACACTACAAGACACATGTACTTGCACGGCAACACTGTGGGGCTATTTTGAGGATGTTGAGTAAATGTACCTTGCTCTCCACTCAAACTCCTGCAACCCTGAGCGCTACAAAATATGACGGTGGACTGAATAAAAATGAAGACAATACGTTGGCTTTTAAAGGAGAGTACTTTAACACAGGAAAAGGGTTTTATGTGTGATCATTAACACAGTTCTTCATTGATCTTCAGTGAAATGGTTCACATTTCCATTGGAAGTGTCATTTTAATCTTAATCTTAAACCATCAGTTAATGTAAAAAAAAAAAACACTTTTGTTGGACGTTTAAATCTCTTAGCGCCCTGCTGCTGCAAACCCCCTTCCTGTCCCCTCCTTTTCCTTTCCAGTTTCCCGCTACCCCGTGCATCCACAGGATGGGGGGGACTGAATCTAAGAGATGATTCGATCCACAATTGCTTGGTTTTATTAGCAAGCCAATTATTTAGATGAATATGGTTCTGTGAACTCAGTTGTTATAAATTGGACTACTGTGGATCATATAATGGACTTGTTATAATTGGATTAGAACTTGACTGTAATGAATCGTATGGAATTTCTCTGAAAAATGCATTGGGATTACTGTGATGTCAACTGCTGCTATACAAAAATAAGTCATTGGACCTGGCAGGAAGAGTGCAAGATGCATGCTTATCATAATATCTATGCCAAAGATAATATATATATTTTTCCATTTTAGCCCTTTAAACTCAAAAGGGCTTTAATTTTGCACAATTTGGTGTGATATATGGATTATTCTTCCTGGTGTTCTTTTTCAGGAAATACAGCTTTTTCTAAAGGATAAAAACTTCTTTGTGAAAAATCAAACAGATTATATCAGCCTTTATTTGCAATCTTTTTGTTGGAGCTATAACTGCACATAACGAATAACAAAGAGGCAAGTTCATTGACCTCCCTGTCACACGAGATAAAGGACAAGAGAATATGGTTTATATCGAGCTTGTTTTGAGTTAAAAATATCTTTTTTTAGCAGTTTGCACAGCTGTATCTTTGTTATGGTCATTCAAAGTTTTTTTTTATTATTTCAATGCACAACTACTTTAATTTCAGTCAAATTTAACACATATGCTTCTGATCCTTATAAAAGTGCACTCAAGGCCATAAATTTGAACCCAAAACATTTATGTCAAAATATATATCGTATATCATGATTAAGGAAAAAGTTATTCAGATATGAAAATCTGTTCATATTGCTTGTAAATACAATTGTATTCAACCAATTGGTTTTCACTTGCATCCACTGAAAATGTAGCAATAGCTTTGAATGACAAGATTCCTTGTTATTCACATCTCTCATCTAATCAGAAAACACTTTCTTACATAAAGGTATAATGGACCTTTACAAGAGTCTGGACTTCTGAACTCTGCTTGACTTGTGCAGTGATTTGAAAAACACCTGCTAGACTCATGTCACACATGGCTGTGTGTGTGTGTATATACACTATATGCTGTAAAACTGCATACTGTGAGAAGATGCTAGAACATCTTTTACTTGTTGCAAATTGTAAGCAATGCTCCTTGTTAGCTGCAGTTACCAGGGTCAGATTAGGAAAATTACAAATGTTGAAGCATGATGAATATTTTTGGAATACAGATGTTGGGAGCAGTCACCATAGTAACAATCAGAGCTTGGAAACATGTGGGTTGGGCCTATAATTCAAAAATCACCAGTTAACCCAACATGGGAGTTTTTCATGTCACTATGAAGCTTAAGAAAATACCAGCCGCAGTTATAGCTGGAAATGACACAAAACTTCAACATCCCTTCAGTGACTGTCACTTAAATCCCCTTCTTTGTCTTCTGCACTTCACACAATGACATCCTAACAGCAGTGGCGGTGGGTGGGTGTGGACGGTTCCATCTGAGTGACACCACAGATACCATACTATGTTATTTAAAAAATGCCCTAGGTTTGCTTAGATACTCTAAATCAGAGGCAATTACATGACCTACAGATGAAAACTGTTCATTTAACTTTAAAAGTGTGATATTAGATTTTTGTACTTAACAGAAGCTGATTTTTAATTTCAGGGCTTTGCAGTTGTCAGGCCCCGCATTCCAGAAATTTCTGCTGTGTTAATTTGTGCTGGCAGTAATTTTGATACCAAGCATATTAACGTCAATCTTTAACACAAGATAAGACCTCTTTCAGCACTTATTTTCTTCTTTCTCCTTCAGACGCCAGCAGAAATGAACATCAGAACTGCTATCATCTCTTGTCCCATGCAGAGGGTTTTCGGACAAATTCCCAGTAAAAATCTAAGTGATGAAGACACTAAATTAGCTGTAAATATAATAAATTGTTGGCTTGAGCCGAATCTCAGATGAATAAAAACTAGATGAATTCAAATCAAGTCTCCCTTTCTCTCTCATTAACACTTATGCTGGTTACCAGCACAACCAATCCGTGTGCGCCCGTTACCTGAGTTGCCATGGTAACCCTCCCCCAAAAAAGAATTTATTTCAGGAAGCAACCCATCGGCAACAACCTGCGACTCTTTCCCTGCCTGTCTCGGTGCCTCCCTCCCTTGTCTGTCATCGTTCGGCTTTTTTTTTACTTTTTCACACACTTTCTTCTCCTTCCTCCATCTGCAATGACGTTTCCCTCCTGTCTTCTCCTCCCTTAATCTCTACATTTTATCTGTCTGTCCCTTTCCACCTCATTAGCTGTCATGCTGTGTCCATATTCAGCCACTGTGTGAGTTCATTTGTAGATACAACTGGAGGAAATGGTGCATCAGTTCTCCTTCACCGGGCTGTTATCTGTACTCACGACTGAGGCTCCGTGTGCATCTGTGCGTTTGCGTACAAGTGCAACTCTCTGAAAGAGCGTGCACGTATTAACATGCATTGTGCACGCGCGGGGGTGCACACACGCATTCCAACCGTTTGTGCCAATTATTTCATTAGCTACTGACAGATTTCTCTTTCCACCATTACTGCTCCCATAGCCACAGGCAGCAGCAGCAACCCCAGCAGTCTCTCTTTCTCTCACACACACTCTCACACACAAGCTAGCTCACAGCAACCAGCTAAAGTCCATCAATTAAGGAGGCAATTTGCTCAAGTGGTTGCACCTGGGCCAAAAAGCAGGTGGGTGGCAGTACTGTTTACCCACCAGACATTATTAGGGCTGAGATATCACTGGTTTTCACTTCCGCATTCCCTCCATGATGTCAGATCTGCCTTATAGGTTGAGTGTGTGAGAGATTTTGTCAAGTCTTCAGATGATAACTGGGATGCACTGTATCTGTCAAAGCGCTGCAACCAAATGACAGATGACGGTAACATTTTGCAGATGTGACGTGCCTACACATGATTTGCGTCCAGTTATCAAGCTGCTGACATGCAGACGAAGAAGCAGATGCTTTGTCTGCTCGGACACATCTCCATCAGTGACATGACTGCCGAGTGTGTGAATTGTTTATGCCTTGTTGTGGACTGTGTGTGGCCCGTGCTGCGATATTTCATCCTCTTTGGAATCCCATGAGAATCTGACACACTTTGTGTGTATAAATGTGTGCGCTGTGACCCTCTGTAGCCGGATATGCATATGCACACACACACACAAACACACCTAACCGCTCGTCTGGCTGTGTTGCTTGCGGCATTTATTTACTATCTTGAACAACGGTGCATTTAGAATGGAAGAGGAAACCCTGCACTCTCGCACACGTCCGTCTGATGAATTAGACTTGCAGTTACAAGATTTTGGTTTGCAATGTACTACAGCAAACATTAGATGCATAAGGTCTGTCAAAACCTGGTTTATATTAGTAGCGGTGCGTGGATGCATGCGCCTATGCTTATTTGTCACCATACCGCTTCATGTTTATCTGCAAGGAGGAGGGAGCTCTTTTTTTGTTTAGATGTAAACTTCTAAACAAAATTTGCCGCGTGCTCATGCACGCGGCAAATCACACCACCAGGACCCACACGTCAGTTTTTTTTTCTCTCTCCTCACCATTTTGATTTAGGCAAGGGCATTCTGTTTCCTCCATCCCGCAAGCCCCATTTCCTTTCTCGCTGGGTGAGGTTTTATCCTTGGGCTTATGTAGCAGAGCACAAGATATAATTTATTGTCTGTTCAGCAAGGCAAATGTGCAAACCTGGCATATTTCATTTGCTGAACATATCATTATTAAAATATGATTTTCTCCCACCTTTTTTAGTGTTTTACGTTGTGTGGAGAAATGCTGTCTGGGGTGCATCTGATTCATGGCCTTTGCCGGGAATATATCGGCGATAATAACCACTGAAATATAAAACACCGCAGGACATGCACGCTGTGAGAAGCGCAGGCTATTGAAGTCAGTGTGATAGAAAAAAAAGATGAGTGATAAGGACACATCAATGCATACCAAAGAGAACAATATGCATTACTTAATCAAATGGTGAAAACAGTGTGTTTGTAAACACTGGAAACCTCTTACATCCTTATAGGCTCTGCTGTTTGGGCTCAGACAGCAAGCAAGTTCAGGCTGTTTTAGCACCCATGAATAGGCCATACCTTGTAAATTACTGTGTATGCAGTGTGTATTACTTTTAACTGAAGAAACATCCCTAGCTGGAGCACTGAAAAGAAACAACACACCACGGTAGAAAGCTTTCTGTATTCATGAGTTTGGTTTTAACAGTCCCTGCAGGTACAATAATGAAGTTCCTCTCCCCCATGTGGAATGGACCGTAATGATTATGATGAAGCAGAATTGCCGGTTTCTTTTTTTTCCCCCTTTTCCCTGCCGTTGTATCAGAAAAGCTGTAAACATGAGCAAAAAAACTATATGTAGCAATAATGTCACTGTAAAACAAAAAAAGGGGTCGTTAACAGACGCAGAGATGCAAATGTGGTTGAAACAAAGGCCCCAAACTCCAGCCTAGAAAGACTAACCGAATGCCATACTCGAGGTATTTCATCTGACGTTTAATGAAAACTAAAAAATGTTTGTTTTCCACTTTACTCAGCTGTGCATAATTCACAATATTTCTCTCAGCATTACTCTATAATGAAAAACTCCATCTAATCATTCTGCAAGAATAAGGTTGTTCCCTTTCTGCATTCAAATTACTTGAAGAGACAATGAATGAGTTAACAAGCTAAAACATGCAATCATTTGAATAATGTTATCCCAGCAAACCTGTCTGAATACAATTTGACACTGTAATGCTTGCCAGCTACATCAATTATGTCAATGATGATCGGCGCGTGAGCTGCAAACCTGATAACGTATGTTGCTTTGTTGTATACCTAACACCCATGTCAGCACCTTTCACCGCCGCATGATTTAATGACATTAGAAGATAAATGATTGGCAGTGCTTGTTATGACCCATAACGATACGGCTTGTCCTTTACAGTGAGCTAAACCCATTTTCTTTCGATGCGTTGGATCAAGAATAGGAATTGGAGCCCCACAAGCAATCTATTCAAGGCCCCAACAAGATAAGAGGATGTGACGTGCCAATGTTTTTTAGTGATTTTCATTATGTGTCATTCTGTTCTAATTCATTTTCAATTGGACCATAAGAGCTGTCGCCACAAGCAGTACAAAAGGCAGGAACGAACGAAGGAGGATCTTGTTTGGCTGCGAGACATTCCGAGAACGAAAATAATGATCTTTATGAAATTGCTTTAGACACAATCTGACAGGCGAGACAAAGCAAGAGGCTGGCCTTGTTCAAATCGATAAAGCCTCCATTAGTTTTCTAAAGAGTAACATGCAATTTGTTGCCGTGGAGCAGCATAGCATTGGGTAATATTCTGCCCCTTTGGCACAAGAAGCTAATGCACTATAGCCAACCTAATGTCAAATTAAACCTACACTTCTGTCAGATGGAAATGGAAAACGGGTCGAACACACTGGATCCATAAAGCATGACCGAGTAGGTTATCACAGACACCACATTTGAGTCACATGGCCTCCAGGGGCCAAGCATTTGTGAAGGCAGGAACAACCTTGTTTCTATATCCATTCAAATGACTGTGATTCCATGCACACAGAAGATCAGACTTAACTAAGTAGCTATTGATCAACTAGATGAACAGAGACACAGTGATTGATTGAGCGATGGAATAACCTCATCTCTACCTTTAACACAGCATGAAAGCGCAAATTGAAACTGCAGAAGGGTAAACACACTTCTCACCCATCATTTCCTCAAGAATGTGTGGAAGCATCACATTCAAGCACCCTGGTGGTCACGTAATCAATATCCCAGAGAGTTACCCTATGAATAAAATGGACAGAGGGTCTGGCTCAGTTCCCTTAAATCAGCACTCTGAGCTTGTATATCTGGATGAATCCACTATAAGCTTAAGGGTGGCTCATCCAAAGGGGGAGGGACGAGCTTCACTTTGACAGATGCTCATGACGGACATGTTGCCGGTGTTGCAAGAATGGGCCCAGCGGAATCTGCCTTCCCTTGGAGGAAAATGCTGATCTGAGAGGATCTTTCATTCACCAGCTGACACGCCAATAGACAAATGGCTTTGCTAGTCTCTAACCTTTCAAACTACCAGCTCTATTCTTTTTTTGTCTGATTTCTTTGAGTGCTTCACTTGATTTTTTATTCAGTATAGTTGTATGAAAAAGAAAGTACACCCTTTCCAAACTTCCTCAAGGTTTTTGAGATCATGATATTAAGATATAACTAAATTACTTTAGTGAGCTGCTAATACACTTTGATTCTCGTCTTTTTCAGTCACTCTTTTGTTGATTTTTTTTCCCTGTGATTCATTATGTTTTGCATGACACAATTTGAGCCAAGCTTTAGCTGTTAGACATATGGAAAGTTTGTGTTGTGGGCTTTCCACCAAATGTGTGATACATATGTGACCCAACAGCTCGATTTTGCTATCATTTGGCCAAAGATGGTTGATCCAGAAGTCTCACGGTTTGATTGGTCCTTTTCAGTTTCTCTGCACACTGACCCTGTTGTGAAATTCCTGGGACGTTCGCTCTCAGGAAGATTAAAAACTGTCTTGAATATCTTTCACGTGAAAAATCCTTCTCACTAGAAAATAACGAACTCTAAACCAAAATGACCTTATAACCCTTCTGAGAATGATGGGCAGCAAAATCTGCTATTCCAACTGCTTCTTATTGCTGATGTTTTCCTCCTTGGCATTCTTTTGAAACACACCTGTTTGTTGGACACCAGCAATCAGACTAAAGTTCTACTCTTTATTGGGTGTGCTCACATTTTCTGACCATCCGTTTGTCAAGAAAGCACCAGGCTTCTCTTAACCCTGATCATTTCTACACGATGTGGCTTAGGATACTGTATATTCAGTAAATAATCATGTTATGCAATCTGAAGTTACATTCAATTAAATTCAAGACCTGAGAAACACCAGATGATTTTTCTTTCAATTTCTTTGTCTGAAAATAGGAAGGGGGTGTACTTTTTCTTTCCACATGAGTATATATGTAAAAACCACACATCCACATCACTTATTCATTCAGATGAACTCTGCTGAAGCGCAGTGACCAGAACACATTCCCTGGCTACTGGGTGAGGTTTTAATTAAAGACACAGCTACAGTTACAAAATCCATTTTTTGTGCAGGTTTGATTATCTTTCATACAGGAATAGCATAATCTAACAATCTGAGCCAGTTTGCTGATCTGTGCCACAATTAACTATGTGTTAAAATTTTATCACTTGCATCTGTATTATGTTAATGTGCCAGCAGATGGAAGACAAAGTGTTGCATGTCCTTGCTGATTCAAGGTTTTAGAGAGCATTTTAAATCTTTTTTTTTTCTTCAAGCTTGGTTTGGTGGGGCCTTGGGGATTATCACATGGCACCTCATGGGTGGAAGGGAGGGAATGAAGTGGGTAAGGGCCATGCCTTCCTGACATCACTATTTTCAAAGGCCACTGAGTCACTCCAGTAAAAGCTGTGGCCCAGAGAACATCCTCAGAGTCAGCTTTTCATTGGGCTTGAACCCCAGCTACCACTATTATCTCGTTTTATTGTGCCACAGCATTGCCAGAATGGGAAAACTGGGTGCAATAGTGCACACTTTTTACTGTCCTGCAATCAATGGGAACTGTGAAAAACAGTGCCGTGAGCAAATATTGAAGACGCAGAGACACACAGAAATGCACACACACACAGATGACAAGTGCTCCAGGACACAGGACACATGAGGGCTGTTTGGCCTGGCTCAGATTACCCTGAAAAACTACCACAGGTTTCTGCTGCAACTGTGATTGATTCATCAAAGTGATTTAATTAACAAACCCTTTAACTAATGAATCAATTAAGCAATTGATTAATGTGCATGGCCCATATGGATTACAGCTGATACAGACCATTAAAGATAAATCTTGCTCAATTTAAAGCAGTTTACAGCAGATTACATGCAGGGGGACGCTTACCTATGCGTTCCAGTGTTGTAAAGGATTTGAACACGGAGGATTTGCCAAGTAAAATACTTTTATTGGGACATTGCTTTTGTATGCTAAAGCAGTATTATTGCAGCTTTAAAAACATGCACATTATTTTTATCGTGTTTGAGCCTAAAGCAGTGCTCGAGGGCTAAGTTCCTCAATACCCATCCTACAGATTAATAATAGATTCTGAAGGGAGGAAATACTTAATGACTTCACCTCGGCTGATCAGTCTGAAGTCAGAGCTCATGCTACAGTTTACTGTAAACCCAGATATAATTAAACTATGGACATATTTTTGATGCAGGTGATAGCTTGCAAACAACCACAAAGCAGTGCTCACAGAATACAAGATGCAACTGAAAAGCTTAAATCATGAATCCCAGTAACGACGGATGGCACAACATATTTTATCATACAAAGGATTACAGCAATGATTGTCAATACAATCCGCCCCTGTATGGAAGCTCTATCAGATGCAGTCGGCAGCTTCTGTGCAACAGCTGACATAGTATGCATTGTTGTTTGTGTTTCAGTAAAATTTCTGCAAATGAGCATGAGGAATCTATTGGTCATTGGAGTCACAATGGAGTCACATCCTGAATACTCCTTTAAAGATATTCTATGTTTGAGGTATATTAAAGAAAGTAGCATTCCTCTTGTAGTGACCCTTGCTTTCAGCACAGGGCATTGCAAAATTGACCTGATTTTGCATTCTGTAACAAATATTTCTTAAAACCACCTGATGGTCCCCTCAATGATCTGGTCAAAGGAAATCGCCAAACTTACAAAAAAGCCTTGGAAGGTGTTAAATTGACTGCATGAGTAGTCAGTTTATTGGCTCTCCATTGGTTTTCCTTGAGGGGAAAAAAAGGAGGTGAAACACAACAGTGCAGATGTAAAGCACTGTCCTTTTAAAATACCCTTTCTCAATGAGCATACATTACACCAAGCGTTTACCACAGCTTGACCCAAATCTGCCTGAGGCACCTGCTCTGAGCAGAGGCCTTACGCAAGAGAAAGTCATTCCAAGCTACAGTCTTTTTAAAGATTATCCTCCACAATGAGCCTCTGTATGATGTAAATGAAAACAAATTTTGGATGCTGAACATCAGGTGTGCTGCGTGTCCACACATATCTCTGTTATTTTGGCCCCCTTTGGATCAGTCTGTGGTTTTGCCAGAGGATCAATAATGGGCAGACTGGTGGTCTGTTTGGAAGTAAATAGACTTGTCTAAGTTTTCAGAATCACCTTTTTAAGCCTACAGTTTCAGAAACCTACAAAGGAATGTGTCTAAATGTACATACTGTTGTTATAAAGGCAGAGATAATTGCATTTCCAAGTGCTATCACTATTGGCACAACTATCACAAAGGCTAGGCTGCTTTTTTATTCCCTACCAACACAGGGCATAAAACAATGCAGACCATTTTGTTGTTTCACTGTGTCTTATTGGCCACCGTCCAAAATTCTGAAAATCCCAATTTGAGTTTCCAATACTCATTTCAGATGTGTTGTAAGGAAAACTAAAACAAAAGTAAAACACCGCTAGGCAGGCTTTGTTACATGCTGATCTAAAAGAAATAATTCCTGCTCAGTTTCAGAGTTTTTCCACTGAGTGAACTCTTGTCCAAGTTGCATTTAATCAGGTAGGTATTTCATAGCTACTATTTATATTTCACTTCGTCTCATTCTACTTTTGGAAATTACTGATAGCTACTGAATAAAACAAAGACTATGGCTGCTCTGTGCTGTCTATACACTAGAGATGGGTAGAATTAATCGATCATTAAGATTACTATTCGATTACTGTAAGTACTGTATGTACAGATTTTCCAATGTACCACGGAATGAATCCCAATTACCTGCCACAAGAACCATTCATATTGTCATAAAAAGCTAAATTATGAAACACACTAGGTTTTTTCTACTTTAATTTCATTTAAATATGGGCTATAGTTATTGAATTTTAATATAGAAATATTTATGATTAATCGATAATCGATCGTTAATTCTACTGATTGATTAAGACAAGTTAATGGAATGCCCATTCCTACTACACGCCCTTTTGGGCACTACATCAAACCTGTGTTTTCCCTGCAAAAGGCGAAGGCCGTAAAAAGGCAGCAAGCTTGTTAGGGGCAAATCTTAACACACTGTCACAGTCCTGTCCTGGGCAAGCAATTTGTGGCTAATGCATGCTGGTAAAGCCCAGCATCATTCTACAATTTCTGAGAAAAAGATGAAGATGATTGGCTATGGCACTATGGTCATGGATGTTATTGAACAGGAACATAACAGACATTGTAGATTACCTTATTTGAACTTTCCAAAGTTTTTTCTTCTTCTTTTCGATCTTTTCGAAGACATCTGAGAGTTAAACATTTTGGCATTTGGACAATTAAGCTTCCATCGTGCTTGATTCCATCATAACTCCACATTATTGCTGTATCATTTCTCTATAATGGGAAACTGGAGGCCATGGAGTTTATTTTCCTTGTAGCTGTAATTTCAACCTACAAGGTTTCAATTTTATGCTCCAAATTTTGTTTCAGTTAGAATTATCATTTCATGAAAGGAACTTTTAGTCAGATAGTCCTGGACTAACCAGTATATTTCTGCAGCAGGAGCAATTCCGTGAACCTGTCAGGGTTTCTATTGCCATGTGACAAATATCTCGGCCAATGAAGAGCAAAATGGGATTTTCTCCATTGCCTGAATTATTGAAATGGACACTGAGAAATTTATGGAACAAAATCCATCCACATCCCAGTGCAAGATGTTTCGAGTCCGGATTCACCGTTGGTTACTCTCTACACAAGAATCTGTGTCACATTATGCGAGAACTGATGCAACGAGGTGAAGAAGCCTAAAAAATAACCTTGTTTGTGGTGTGTTGGGTTGGCAAAGGGGTGACATTTTATTTCCTCACGAGAATCCCCCATTTCCAAAATCATCAACCTAGATCTCTCCCTCGCCAGAATACCCATGTTTTACTGTTTTGAAAATAACTCATGTGTTGACAGGCTATACCTTCCAATAACACACAGTCTGCATACACATCTGTACACACACCTACATGCATGAAAACACAGCGGGGGCGATCAATCTGGCAGAGAGGAAACTAAAAATACATTTGTTTGTCTCTTCCTTTTGTCCTAATACACATAGGAGACATGGGACAACCAAGATATTCTTCATAAAAGAAAATGTGAGACGAGACTAAGAGGGGTCTGTTCTTTATAGGCCTCTGCACGCCTTTCATTATTCCCATCCCCAAAAGACTGCCACTAATGCAGTCCTTTGAATTCATTTTATCAGTTTGCATTATTAGGCCTCACAGCCAGCTATGACCTTGCTCATTCTTGTAGCCTAAAGTGAGTATATTATCAACCTCTTTTGTGTGACTCCGTCCCATCGCGCTGCAGTGTGTTCCAATAAGGACCTTACTAGCCAAATTGCATCATATCAACAGAATGCCACCCACACCCCATAAAAAACAGAGCTTTTCAATGTTAACTTAGAAAGCAAAGAGGTGCAGACTTAAGGGGAAAAAAAGGCCCCGCAGTGTAAAAAGCACAACATGATACAGACAAACAAGTTGACGGCCAAGGTCAAAAATATTGCCTTGCCAGTCAACAACCTCAACAATGCTGATGGCCTGAATCTAATGAGAGCCCCTCACATTAGCACAGGCATGAGTAGCACTTTTTTGTACTGCAACACGGCCACACAATACTTTTTTTGACCTCTGTGGAAAAGGATGCTGTGGTGGATTACAACTCCAGTGCCAGTTAGAAATTCTTCAGTCCCCTTGTTTCCTATTTTGACTGGGTTTTTTTCTTTCTTTTTTTCTTGCCTTCCCTGTGCACCCCTTGTGTTTCTCACTGTTTGACCTAAATATCTGCCCAGGACTGGAGGCAGTCATCCCAAGCCAAGCTTTTCAAAATCCCCACAAAGGAAAAGCAACCGTCCCTAAAACAGACTGCTCGCCCTGGGGAATGCATGTATCAAGGGAATATTAAGTGCTTTTTTCCTTTTTTTCTCTTTTTTTTTCTTAAAAAGAAAACAAGCTTTAAACAGCACAGCATGTTTTTGAGTTACACCAAGTTTACTTTCATAGGGAATGTGTTCAACCTCAGCATGAAGATCTCCCTGCAGACAGATGTGATCTGGATTTATTATGCTGCATTGTAGGAGGAATTAATGACTGGTTCCAGGGAATAATATGCCATATTCAAACATCAGTCAACTTATGACTCATTAAACCACACGCCATTCATAGCTGAATGTCAGCAAATGACAATCCATTAATAACCCCCCTCCCAAAAAGCAAAGAGCTGAACCCCCTTGCCACAACGCTGCCATGTCTACAGGCTGCGGTGACTGACACAGTGGTCAGAACTCTGAAGCTTTGATCTTTGCTGGAAAGTGAGTGAGTGACGATCGGGATAAATCTCGGCTTGGACATAAAAGGGTCAGAAAACACAATAGAAGATGAATGAAGCAACATTAAAACCGCTTGACCTCAATGTTACCCTAAAGCTAGACTCTAGTGCCATCTATTGAAAACGTTTACAGCAAATCAGCATTTTTTACACAGTAAACTGCTGCTTTTTAGGCTACTCTGCACACCCTGAACATAAATGTACCTGTTTGATGCATGTTTTCTAAAGAATGATCAATCAGGCAGATGACTTGTAGATGTGGTTGACAGCATGGAATCTGTGCTTCCTGTGAGAGAATCGGAATTCCTTGCCAGCCTAATTGGACGTCCATTTATGGAGCGACGGGCATCCCGCACTCCCCATTACAGTTCAAAAAAGAAAGAAAGAAAGCGGTGACGCATTAAACATAAAAATGTAGGGGGGGTGAATCTGTGGAGCCATGAGTGGTTACCTTCTTTGAGCAGGTGGGAGTGAATGAGGAGGATGAGAAAGCAGCAGATCGCCGCTCCGGTCAGTGCCCACGCAACTCTGAGCAGCTGCATCCTGGCGCAGGGAGGTTTGTGGCGGACTGAGACAGCCGTGCGGCGGGAGAGAGACGCTCCAGCTCAGCTCACAGATACGCACAGACTCATGTTATGTCGGTCGGGTAAATCAGCATTCATCATGCAGCAAATCTCCGGGTTTCAGGTGTGAGCAAGTGGGCAGAGATTCCGTTTAATGACAAGAAAATATGAGCGCTTCTTTCGCCTCCGGTGCGTCAGAGTTGCTCCAAAACCGAGAGGCGATTAAGCCCCAATCATCATCTGAAGAGCTGGCATCCCTCCTTCCATCTCCACCTATTATTTGTATTTAAAAGTCTGTCGTCGGCTTCACTCGCTTTCCACAGGTTCGGCGGAGCTTACTGCGCCCCTCGGCGAGAGTTCGAGTGCGCACGGCGGTCCAAAGCGATGCTGTGCGCAGACGATGATCACCGTTCTCCACTGCATGTTACGCACATCTCTCCCACTGCTGAGAGGCAGAGTCACACACTGCCAAGCAAGTCGCCTTGCAGCCCCCTCTCTCCGTCTCACTCCCTCTCTCCCTCTCGCGGGTGCGCGTTTTCCCTCCCTCCTTCTGTCGCGCTCTGTCTCTCTCTCGGAACGAGTAGCGCTCCGTCTTTCCGTCACTTTCTCCCTTTCTCTCCCATATCTCCACCCCTCTCTCCGTTTTCGTCTTGACTCAGTCAGATGCAACTCTTTCCTTTACGCACGAGGGAGGCCAGGCGAGTAAACTATGCATCTATGAGATAATCCACGCGCTGTGATATCCAAAAACACACACACATTTACCCCGAAATCCAGGCATTTGGAATGGGTTGAGTTTTCCTTAAAAGCAGCTGCGCAAAGGTCTAGATACGCAATTTCTACCACGGGATAAAGCCAGAAAAGGAGGATCGCAACAGTCTGAGATTATAATGTAAGCGCATTTCTATCCCTGTGTGTGTTCCTTACTTACACCAGATCGACTTTTTTTTCTCTCCCTCTTCTTAGCTCTAGGTTACGTCACGACCCCCCCAAATAATCTCCACAGGAAAGCGCTGCTTTGAAAGCGCTTTTTAAAAAGTTAGCCAGCCGGCCGTAGGTGATGGTCACATCCACTCCTTTAACACTTATTGCTGTTTGAAAAATGTATCCTGCACCACATCCGTGGATGCTGCATGAGTGGAAGGGGAATTCTGCTCTTCTGTTTAAGTTAAGCCTGTGTGACTGAATCGAGCACTGTGGCTTTGATTAACCCAGCCTGAAGCTGTTTCCGAGGATACTCAGCACTCCCTACCAATTACAAATGTAGCCTGAAATCTTATTATATGATGAATACATAGGACTGATGCCCATTCTCACAAAAAGCCTCTACAGCTCTGTCTGATTTGCGAAAGGATATCAGGATTCCGCAAGTTAAAGCAATCCTGCTAGAAGAGGACCAATATTACAACCCCTGGCATCCTCTTGGAGGATGTTCATTCATTTCTTGTAGTTGGATTAAAAAAAGTATGCTAGTAGGTTAGTTCACTGTTCTAAAACATGACTTAAATAGAAATGAGTTAAATTGTTTTTCCCCCTGTTTATATAAATAAATTACAGGAGATAAGAGATTTTGGAATTGTCTTACAATTTGCACTTCAAAATAAAATACATCAATACATGTACAAATCACTTTGCTGTGCTTCAGTGGAGGTTTTCAGTCACCAGCTGATCTGAGTCCAGCAATTTACAAAGAAAATTTGAAGGTTGTAAAAGGGCATGCAAAGGATGTAGATATGGTCCATAAAGGAAAGAGCCTGAAAAGAAGAGCAAAACAAGTGGACAGAATTTCTGCAAACCTTCCAGATCTCAACCCAGCTCCAATTTTATGAGAAGGCTCCATCTTACAAAACAGGACTGTCAGCTAATATACAAGATTGGGATCTGATCATGAATATAATAATATTTTACAAGTTATTAACACCTGATTAAATGCCATCCATACAATGGGGATTATATTATTTTCATGGGTGCTTATAGATACATCATAAAACAATACTGTGCACTCCACGTACTTGGGATGAATTGAACAAGCTTAAATGAGACAGAACTTAAATTAATTAATTCAGCATATACAGCTATTGAGTCAGTGAGCTTTCATATCAAAGGATCTGCAACATATAGTGTTGTACTTAAAGCTAGTTGCCTTAATATTTGTTTTTTTCTTTAGAAAGAGCTGAAAAAATATATCGAAACTTCTGAAGCAAAGAAATCAAATACATTTTAATTTAAAGTGATAAGTCCAAAATTCTCTACCATGATAAAGTTCTAAATCTGCAAACTGTCAGGCAAAAAAGTTTTAGTTGGTCACAAAGAATTTGTCAATTTATCAAGTCCATCCGTCTACCCATTTTCTATACCTGCTGTTTCCAATGGGTCGCAAGGGATTGAGCTTGCAACTACCAGGAGAGAGGCAGGTTAGACTCTGGACAGATCACCAGTCCATCACAGACACAAACAACCACTCACTCCTAGTGAGAACTTAGAGACACCAATTAACCTAACAGGCAGGCATGTCTTTGGACTGTGGGAGAGCACCCACGCATACACAGGGAGACCATGCAAAGTCCACACAGAAAGGTCTGACCTGAAAAATGCTTTTGCCTTTACGGGTCTCAGCTCATTTAAGCTGGAAATCGAAAATTGTCCTGTGGTCAGACGTTGCATCTTCTGGACTTAACAGAGGAGGGACCATCAAATTTATCTGCTCACAGTCCAAAAATAAACCTACATGATGGTGCAAGGGTTCATTAGTGGTATGGCAAGGGTCACTCACACATCTGAAGGCACCATTAATACAAAACAACATGCGACACATCCATGCTGCCATCAAGTCAACTTCTTTTCAAATTAAAGCTTTGCTTGCTTCAAGATCAAACAAAAGCAAATTCTGAACATTTTACAACAGAAAGACTTTGTGTCCAAGGGTTAGGGTGCTCCATGGCTCCGCCTGTTGTCCAGACTTGTCACCCACTTAAAACATTTGGTGGATTATGAAAGAAAAGATGTGACACAAGCGGCATCAGAACATTAACTAGCTGAACTTTTTGTTTGAAAACTGAAGCAGCTGGTCGTCTCGTTTTAGAAATTTTGGTAAAAACCAATGTGATGACACAGCAGTAAATTAGCTCTTTCCAGCTTTTTAAAACCTCAGGCTGGCAATATAACAAGTCTACACATTCTCCAAAAAATCATTCGATTCAGTAAGTCCTCTTTGTATTATCTTCAATTAAGCTGAAATCATTTGCAAGTTGTTGCATTCTGTTATTTATAAAAAGAATTCTGTGACTTTACACTAATTTGTTCAGGAATATTTGCAGAGCTGCATTGGTAACCAATCTTTCTGTCTAGACATCATTATAAATCTCAGCTAGAGGTTTCCCTGCACCTTTTGTAACCCCTTTTCTACTTTTGGAGTGCTGAATTCAATTTTGGTAAATTATTTAACAGTTTCACTCTAGTCACCTACACTGCTACCACATTTTCTCTCCGTCTCCTGGTCTGTACTGCCACCCCTTCACTGCTTCTCTTTTCCTTGCCAGGAGCCAGGAGAGGCGTTACTTGCTTTGTCCTCTGTGCAGGTCACTGGCTGTGTGCCAGACAGAGCCCATGCCAATAAAAGCCATGAGTAATGGCCTAAAACTTCTACATTCACTGTGTTTCCCATTATTTCCCATGGCCAATAAATCTGAAGGTCTTAATCAGAGAAAAAAGCTGGAACATACAGCCCCTGTCTCGTCAGGTGTCCAGCACTAAGATCTGTATACCTTAATCGGAGGTGAAAGTTGAGGTGGCTGTCCCCCAAAACGACTTAACTTGTGACCCACTTTGTCTTGTGATAGTCTGGCAAACACTCCGGTGCATCACCATGAAACAAAACCTGCCTCTGGGCTCTGAAGATTAGGTCGGCTCTAAATGAAGTCCCAGAAGAGGCTAATAAACAGATAATTGAATAAATGTTTAAAAATCCACAAATGACTGTGAGGAAGTGACAGCAGAATAAAGTACTCTTTCATGTCTCAGTCTTTTAAACAGCAGGCCAGGCTGATCTGGAAAGTTCATAAAAACGTTCTCCTCATCCTCATGCATTTTTAAACACCAATTTTACAGTCCAATAATAAATAGCTGGAAGGCAATTAGTCCATGTTCCACAGCAGTAATCCTTGTGGTCATTTATAGTTACACTTTTACACTATTAAATTTTTTCTTTAAATTTTTGCCACCTGCCAAAAAGTTTCTTCAAATGGTGGTGACATAATGTGAAGATGAGATGATCCTGCAGTAGGATCATATTTTAAGTTGACATCATGGTTTGCTACTGATTAGCATATGTAATCGTAAATGGAAAATTATTGGGATTGATGTTTCTGGGCATCTGGGAGGTGTAGGACCGATTGTTTGATCTCAGCCAACTCAAGGGGGAAATTATCTATGCAATAAAGAAACAAAACTTGACTTCTAGAAAAATGTAACAAGGAAGTAAAAAAAGAAAATTCTGTTAATGCCAGGTATTACGTTTCTCTCCTTATGAATCACCGGATTCACAGAGGAAAAATGTCAAACATCAGTCAGGAAATAATCCAAACAGCATCTCTGTCATATCAGATCATTTCTCACAGCACCGCTTTTACTTTTGTAAGACTTTTCTCAGCATAGAAATACAAGCTGCAAGGAACGCACCATTTATAACTCGCCTATTACTATGAAGGTTTCAACCCGACAGCCTGTATGAATAGATAAATTAGGCTACTTTTTGTCTTTTAAATTTTTCTTTTTCTTCTATTATTGCAAAGCTTTAGGATTTAAAGTTGTGTGTTTCTAGAAGCATTTCAAAGGTCTCTGCTGCAGAAAATGCATGTTTCTAAATATTCTTTCAAGTTTGTTTTCATGCACATTTCGTTTACATTTCTACATGAATTCCATCTTCGATGCAGCTTTTACTCAAATATGACACCAAAGGTTTGTCTTTACACTTTAAGGGAAATGGATTATGGGTAATTGTCTCTTGTGACTGGACAAACTGAGTGAGGTACTTCTGATATGTGGTTGTAAATATTGGCATTTGCCAAAAAATACCCTTAAAACCTTTCCACATTGCTTACAGAATATTTGTATGTATTTTGTTTGTGGAGCCCTATTTATAAGTCATACAGCTTTAGGGAGTTATGTTTTACACAAAAAAAGCAAAACAAAAAAGAAGATGCTATAAAATGTAATGAATATGCTGTTTTTCAAAATGGTATTGTTGTTGTTGTAAATAATTAAGATAAATAACAGAGTCTAAACAACATTAAGCCAAAGTCTGTCCAGAAAGAGGAACAATAGAGTCTTAGAGACTGTACACTTGGATAAAATAAACATGTTTGATTGGATAAGAAAATATTAGAGCTGGAAAATAGGAAGAATTTATTTAACAGATAATAAATGTCTTTTCGCAACATTTGCATAGAACAAATAAGTTTGTGTGATAAAAACAACACTTCAAACTTGCTATACATCTGTATTGTGACTTTTTTCCTGTAAAGAGAGTTTTAAACAGATTGCCATTTCAATTTTACTTAAATCTGAAACAGTGTTTATAAAGCAAAAAAAGTCCAGAAAAACAGTCCATCTCTCACCAGTGCTGACGTGGTCCTGTTAACTTTCACTGCATTCAATTCAAAGGCAACGCTGACTTCATCATTTAAATATTGATCAACTTTTGTAATGACGATGTCATATTCAATCTGTCAAAATGTAATTAAAAATCAATATTCTATCAACATTAAATGAACCACATTGTCTATGTTATTCTCAATCAATGAATAGAAAGTAAATAGACCTGCACTTGAATTTTCATACCAATCTTTGAGTTGTGGAACATACAGTACAGGTTTTTAAAAGTGATTGAACTGTCCTGTCAGCACACTAAGGAACAGATCACTAAATATATCTATAAGCTGAAGAGTTCCTAGGAAACACATGGACTCGACAAGAGATGAGGAAAAATAAGCTCAAAGAAAACATACAATGAATGTGTCCTCAACTTTAAAAACGCACAACAGTAGACACATTGAGTTTACGCTGTTGTGCATTTTTGGAAGTCTACCATTTCATTTTTTTCATTACAGTAAGTTAAGACAATCTTAACACAAAGCTACATTTGGCTTAGTTATAACAAGCCTAACAAGAAGAAACAGTTGGACTCACTCTGGCTTGCACTTCTCAAGCTCAGTAATTAACAGTCAGATTTTGGGTATATGCACCTGCTCAAAAACCAAAGTGTAGAAATTTTAAATTCAGTCAGGACCACAGGGAGTACCTGAGGCAAGGAAAGCAGTGGCAAAGACCCCTTGGAGGACAGAACAGAGCAGCGTCAATGTCAAATGCAAAATTGATCAGATATGTTTGATCAGATTACGTTTTAAAGGGAGAATCTGAGGTAAAGGCTTGCTTAAGCACCTTGTAGAAGAAACAGCAAAGGTGGGCTGGCTAAAGTAGACTTAATGGACGTCTCTGTCAAGATTTACCAGTGGAGAGGAGGAATATGGTCCCTGTCCAGTTCAAGGGACTCCCCAGTTTTCACCTGTATTTTGTTAAGTTCAACTGGCATCAGACTTTGGCTGCATCTGAATAAAGGTTTGAATGCAGAAAGTGGACTTTGCTCAAAAATATCTCATGATCTGACACATGAATGACTCATGAAGTGCTCAGATTCATAATGATGAGAATAGAAAATTAGATAATTTCCACCTAGACTTATATTCTCATCTGTTCATGAGACCTGATGGAAATGTGCAGATAAGATACAGAGGCTTCAAATCAAGAATAGTAAAATGGTGACTGCAACTCCTCCTGCAAAGCAGCAGTATGCACTGTTTTCAAAATGGGAACAGGTTTTTTTTTAGTTTTTTTTTAACCAATTTTCACTCTCTGTGCCAAGTTTGGCTAAGTTAGCTATTGAGCTCCTCTAGTTGTATTGACAAAAAAAGTTATCCATTTAGTCAATTTTGATGAAATGGTGAAACAGTGCCCTTTTCAATGCAATACTTTTTGTCTTCCTGAGGATACATCTTCCTGACAGTAAATCTAAAAATTTGCAGATTAGCAAGTATTAGCGATAAAATTACAACACATCCACAAACCTTGTAGCGTAAAGGTTGTATCACTATAATTCACTTGATAAGAGAGTCAACGTCACCAAAAAAAGGAAAGAATTCCTTCAGAAGGCATGGTCATACGCTGAGGTAAACAGTGTGTAATAGATAGACACACAATGCCACCAGACTTTGACATTTTTCCAACTCTGATCTCACAGCACTTAGCAAACAGAAATGTGAATGGTGTCAAACTACAAGTGTTGAAATGTCAAACTCTGCTTTAAAACTGGAAAACCATAATGTCTATAGGCACCCCAGCTGGTTGGAATCTTTCTGGAGAATGTGTGCATATTAATCCTGTTAAAGTTGAGTAATTACATTTCTGTTTCATTTGAAGGGTGGACACGAGCCTTGCAGCAAATCACACGCTTTAACATTTTCTGTTCATTACAAGACATTTATTTATTTCAGTCTGACTGTGAAGCCCGTTCTGAATAAAGAGTGCACATTCAGCTCTGCGTGTACCTGCTACAGAATAAAACGGAAATTGAAAAGCATCTACAGCCCCAAAGCAGAAGAGCCTGCAGCCTCCTTGGCCACAACATAATTTTATTCTTAAAAATAGAGTTGATGATGATGATGATGATATTTGGTAGCAGCATTGTCTGGCACAAGGTAGAAAAAAAAGCAAAAGAGGGGAAAGAATAGTCGCCCCTCTAGATTGTAACCTTGAGTGACCCTGTCATCCTTGCATTCATCTTTGAGTTTTAAAAAAATAAAGGACAGACATTTGAAAAGCAATGTGATTATTTGACGACTTTATAAAGACATGGAGAAACCAAAAAAAGAATGTAAAAAGAGAAAAAAAAGCAGGGCAGTTGTAGAGGAAGGGGAAGGGTGAGACATGGGAAAACTTAATTTTTGTCTCTTGGGGCATGAGGGAGACAGCCAGTAGAGCTTATGGAGTGACACGGAGGGCGAGATGATTCACAATTTTGCAGCAACGCTTCAGCAGAAAGTCAGACACTAACACAGTCAGCCTGTCAAAACATGCTGCTGATGGACACATTGCTGCACCTCCTCACTGCAGACTCACGCCTTTCACTTAACCACAATGCTCAAGGCTTTTCTTCTTTTTATGTTTTACGTAGGAAAGGAGAATAGGCTCTCCTGCTATGAGAATGTCACCTGTTGTTTAGTAATGGTGTTGGGAATGGCCGGCTTCTTAATATTCTGTCATAAAACACTGCTATGCAAAATTATATGTGTGGAAGCAAAGTTTTCTTTTCCTTTTTGCTATTGCTAATGAATTAATTACTCAGCTAAAGATTGATTTGTAACGGTTGATATCAGCGTATAAGTTGACAAATGTGTTACAGTTCCTCACATCAGCATTAATCTTTTTACCTCTGATTTGGTTTCCACCAGTTTATTTTATCTAATAATTGTCATTTTCTTTTGATAAACTAAAAGCACTAAGGGCCCATCCACACTGTGGGAATAAGTGACTCAACCAAGTGACTGACCTATATCTGAACTTTATCACAGTCTAAACAGCATAAATCAGAATTTTTTAAATCGCACTCCGGCCACTTTCGCACATGGTAGTAAATTGGATGCATTTGCAGTCTTTTTTAAAGCCACCTAAATCTGAATGGTCATACTGCATTACATCTGAATTTTACATTCTGGATGTCAGACAGGCATCAGGGTCCTGCTTGGGTGCGGTGGAATACAGTAAGACTGAATGTAAACAACTGACAAAAGAATATTATATAAATGCTTTTCAGCTCCGATTGCATAACAGCTTTGAAACTGATACAAACACAAGTGTGACATCTATTTTTAAGTCTATAAATACAATGTGCCGCATGCGACGTCACATCTTCCACTGTGCATGCAGGTCGTTTCAAGGCTATATGATGGCTCATACTAAAGTCGCATTAAATTATAATGTGAGCAACCATGCAAAAAGAATTTGAACTCAGCAAAATATTGAAATTGTGCATTAAGACCTGCGGTAGCTTGAAAGGAAGGTAAAAAGAAAAAAAGTGACCTTTAAACTGGCAAATAGAAAATGTCTTTGAATATGCTGGTCCGGTCTGTTATATTAAGCCATATATCACTTGTTAAGGAATCTATTTTTGGAACTGCATTGAGAAGTTAGCTTACACATTATTGACAGATTTAAGAGGGAAACAAAAGAAGTAGAGAGAGTGAAAAAAACAAACACACTGACAGGGACAACAAAGAAGAGACAAATTTCACTGCAGATGAAGTAGGAGAATATGAAGAAGGCGGCAAACACTAAAAAGACAGAGCAGTGTCCTCTGGCCTCTGCAGGACTCAAACTCCCTTTGACAGACAGGAAAACTACCTCGACTCCAACCAGGCTGTGTCTCTATACACAATGAAAATATGGCCTGGAATCCCATTATACACAGATACAGAGATGTAAAAGCTCCATCTTCATATCTTATTCCACAACACAGGAACCTGGTTGCCACCTGGACTATATATTGAAGCTTCAGATTAAAGAGACACAGAAATAACATCTAAAAAGAGGAAAAATGTAGTATCAAAAAACTCTGGCGTCCATCCTCATTGCTAATATTTCTTTTATCTTTGACTTCTAAATGAGTACCTAAACATGGATTTAAAAAGGAGACATATAGAGATGTTGAGATCACACATGTGAACACGTGTGTTCTCACATGCTGGATACCTGGATCACCCTTACAGAAATGCATACACACACCTCACACGGAGAAGTGAATTGGTGACAAGAGCTAGATTTGATTTTATCCCCTCTGCCTTCTCTGCTCTCCTCAGGGTCGTCGCGCAAACAATCTCCCAGCAGCGAAAGTAGATGTGAGATTAGTTTTGCAAGGTGTTGGCAAGTGCCATATGTTTGCTTGCTGGCCTGCCTCCCCTGGACCTCGTAGCTCTGCCTATATGTTTGTGGAGGGGATGTTCACACACACACACAATTTATAGATCAGTGCTCCCGCCCAGATGTACAGGCGCAAAGGCACACAAGGTTGCATCCTGCGTGAGTCAAAGGCAGTCGCTGACAAATTCATCATCACATCTCTCCATCACCATCATGCACACATATGTACGTAGAGCGTTTATGGACACACACACACGCACACGTGTGCAAATGCATCACCTCAGACCTTAAAAATCATTTACTTCTGTAGCTGCCAAGGACACGGATGTCTGGTCTTGTTTTCACTGCAGGGGCTGATCCGTGAAAGAGTCAAGGTGGAGTCAAATCAGAGTCAAACGTTTCCATTTATATGACACACAGACACACACACGAATAAGATAGTGTTTTATATACTTTATATGAACCACTGGTCTGATGGCAGCATCTTACTGGCTGTTACTGAAGTGTGGGCTGAAAAAGAAAAGAGCTTAATTGGCTGCATGTGAAAGGTAAAAAAAAGATGGATGCAAATCTTCTGTGATCAAGGAAACAGAAGGGGAAAAGAAATGGAGTGCATGTCATCAAAGCTTTCTGAAGAAAAGCACTATCATGCAAAGCTCTGTCTCTGATCACTCATGTGTTTGCATCTCAAGTAGGTCTAAAATGCTTGGAGGGTGACAGCAATGTTTCGCAGCAGCGCCGGGCATTTACATATTTATCCACCAACAATATTCTGCCCATAAATGCAAAACCCCCACCACACCCCACCCCCACCCCTCCTCACACACACACGTTGCCTTTATTTATTGATTGATTTAAGTGTGGTAAGCGTATAAAAACAAAGAAAAATAGCATAAAAAGGAGCTGAGGCATGTGTTTTGGCTTTCAGGAGGGAATTTGCATTCCAACCACCTCCAGCTCACAGTATTGTACTAATAACCCCTCCTCATATCCCAACAAAATCCCTCACACACACCCAGACACTCAGAGAGACGGGGATTCTTCAAACCAATAATCCATTGTTCACATGCACACTCACAAGCCCTTGCACCCTAAAATTCCTCACGCATACATCTTTCACACACATTCAGTCTGCAGACTGCCTGGCTGGTGCAGAGCAGTGTTCGAAGGTGGAAAAAGAGGAGGAGGAGGAAAAAGGAGGCTCCATCTGTGCAGAGAAGTTGGGTGCCTGGCAGCCTCGTTGGGCCCCTCGGCCATCCATACGCCCCATCAAACCCATTTTCCTGATAGAAACCATCCAACCGCCTCCACCACTGATCCCCCATCTTCTTCCCTTACCCCCAGAACTGCAGACAATTCCATCCTTCCTCCTTTCATGTGATAAGCGGAAGTGTGGCTGGCATGCACTGCTGTTGTTTGATACGGTGGCTGCATGATGCTTGAATGCCTGCTTGGTCGCCACACACACATGAACACAGACACACAGACGCATACACACAAACACGGGCAGCTTGAACTGACTTCATGTGCTACCACCTATTGGGCAGCAAGCTCTTTCATGGGGATGAGAACCCTGGCTGGTCTTGTGCCATTTGGACCAGGCCAAACATTTTTGCTGAATTTGAACATGCAGAACACACAGACTTAGTGATATTAGCCTATACTTTGTTTGTGGAGGAAAAGACATCTCTGAGACCACAGAGGTTGCAAGTATTATCTCTCTAAATAGACACAGATTTGTCAACCCTGAGGTCTACAGTTGGCAGTAGTAACTTTCAGATAAAGTGAGATGAGACAGATTGATTTTTAACATCTGTAAAACAGCTGGCAGCTCACGCAGCTTTGGTTTTTTTGGGGCTAACATTTGCAGTCCAGTCAAAAACTAATAATCTAGCCAAATTATTTCACACAGGTATGCTCATCAAACTGTGAGCAACACAGCTTGAGCGGTATAATGCTCTGCCTTGAGCAGAAGCTGACAGAACAGGATTAGGCAAACAGAAATGGCTGATCTTTAAGTGGATGTGTATAATTTTTGGAATCAAAAAACAAGTTTTTAATTTATCATAAGTAGAATATGTTTGAATGTATTTAGATGAACATATAATTAGTCATTTTACATACAGCTTGAGATCTTTTTTTGTTTTATTGTACTGCGTCCACTGTAAATAAGTTTTTGTAAATGTTACGAAAACTTACTGGCAGTTTTTTTTTTTTATCATAAGCATATACATTTTATAACAGTATTTGGATTTACAGTACCAGATAATTACAGCAGCAACTGAATTTCCAGCAGTCTATTGTAGTTTACAGTAATGTTCTGAATGTAATCTGAATTCAATGTACCCCCGAAGATCACATGGGTCCCAAAGTCTTTGAATGTACAGAGCCATTCTAAATAATATCTACATACTGTCCCTATTCCAACAAAAAACAGCATCCTTCATTTATGGTGAGAATTGCACTTTTGAAAGTGTCAAACGAAGCATGGTTTCAGCAGGTTTTCAGTGTGGGGCAGGGGGTTCGCGGCTTTTTAAGATTTTGCATGAAGGGGGTCCTCAAGTTAAATAGGTTGTGAACCACTGGTGTATGGTATACTGTCCACATTAGGCATTGGAAGGTTGTGGAAAATATTGTTTTATGTTCAGATTACTTTTGAAGGTTTTCCTGCAACAGCAGCTTGGTTTCAGAGAAATTAATTCACCCTACAGTACTACAGTATGGCATTAAATTCTCCTGTCTTGTTTTTCTTTTCTTAAATTTAAAATATTTTCCTAAACTAGCTTTGGTGGCTTAACCAACCTTAGTATCTTTTCCCAAAAGCAAAATCCTTTAAAAGTCAGAGGATTCAAGCCAATAGCTCCAGTGCCCTTTTTGCCACTATATGATGCCTGAGTGGCTTTTGTCAGTTCATATAAAACCTCAGTCTAAAATAGTTAATTCCCAAATGCTGCATAAACTTAATGGTAAAATATTGCTTAAGCTGTGAAATCCTTTTGGAGCTCTGCCAGCGCTAGTCTACCACCAAATTGTGATATTATTAGGTTTGGTCCTTTCACTCTTTTTCATTGAAACGAAATGGGGTTTACACACAACCTGTTGAATGTTCTGGATGTTGTTTATTATTAGGGAATTGCATTTGTTAATCTGCTCATTTCTTTAGTTCTTCTATAAACCCTTTGTACAGAGAGAAAAACTGGCTATGGGGCAGGTGTGCTTTGCTTGCTAGATCTTATATTACCTTCACTGTAATAGCAGACTGCTGAATGTCTGAGTGACTGCACATAAGAGACTGTAGCAAGCAGGACAGATATACCACTGGGGACTGCATGTTCTCCTGTCCTCTTCATATCTGACTTCACAAATCAGAGGCATGGGTGTACAACCCCTAGATGACACTGCCATTGCAAGGTATTTCAAGGGTGGCCAGGTGAAGGTGAACAGAGGCATGGCGGGTGGGGAAACCAACTGGAGCTGAATACATCCAAGACAGTAGACTACTGCATGTCTGTGCCACTCATGTTTGATGTTGAGGTAGTTCAAACAACTTTGGGCTTCAGCTGGATGTCCCGCTTGATTTTTCAGATTCTGCACATGGCTTGAGTGGAGCTTGCTTTTTAAAGCGTGAGATCTCTCCTGCAGATGTTTTACCAGTCTGGTTGCCAGCTCTCCCGCTGTTATGTGCCAAGGGAAGCAAAATTAAAAGAATAAATGCTTTGTGGATAGACAACCCGGCCAGATAGGCTGACCTTGGACTTAGCATGGAGCTTGTCTTTGTTAATGAAGAAGCAACCAAACATGGGAGAATTTTTCAGTTTTAGTTAATAGTTGCAGAGTTGGTAAGACTTAGACAAGCCTTTGCTTTGACGCTCACAGATGAGCCTTAACTGACTGTGTTTCTTGACTTCTGCTACAAGCTCAACCCTAAGCATTTAAATTTATTCCTCCTAGGAATAAGGTCCATAATCAAAGTAAGTAACCTGTGATTTACTGATCCCAGGGGTAAAAACATCTGCTGCCTGTCATATGACCTGCTTACATGAGGTGAGATCTGTGAGACCTCAGCAATTCTTGCTGCTACCCTGCCATCCCAAGCATCCCGCCCTGCTGTGTCTTGGTAGGATGCAGGCGAAGCAAGATTTGCTGGAGTGAAGTAGAGAAACAAAATGAAAATCACAGATCGTTATTAGTCGTTCAAGGAACATGACAAGGGGCCCAAGGCATTGATCCATCTAAATTCTCCAAATCCTATAAAAAAATCTGCAGGATGTGCCTGAATAAGCCTTCTTGCTCTTGCTCTTCTTGCAGTGCATGAGAAAATTCTCACGTATTCATTGTTGTTTTTTTAATCCTCAGTTTAGGATCTATTAGAAAACAGGATGAGGATACACAGAAGACTTTTCACCACTGGCTTTAGATGAGGAGGGCATATAGAAAAACTTCTCTTTTAAGAGAAGTTGTTTATTATAGTCGGTTATCTATGAAGCATTTTAATTCTCTCCATGATAGAAATCACCATAATGGACCCATCTGTGCAACTGTCGGATGAAAGAGTGACACTATGTAAAAATCCACAAATAGCATTTGTTTGAACTACTGTGAGCCTGAAGAGGATTGAATTCGAACCCTGAATCTTGAAACTGACAGCGTTTCCTTCTGTTTTGACTGCCAAAGCTGATGCAACTGTCAAACCAACTCTTTTCTGGGTCAGAACAAAGAACTGTTTACAATCAGGTCCTGGGGGCAGGGCTATGTAGTCCACATGATCTGCTTAAATGTTGAGTGCCATGTTTAAAAATGCAGAGCCAGTATCGCATTTAATCGGCTTAACTCAAGAAAGAATAGTAAAACAGTGAGATGCAACATGGATGTAAAAATGTAAGCAGCAAAGGATGCACGCAGTATTCCTTTAATTTCACTGATTTAAGTTTATATATCTCCAGCTGAACTCTTGAATGCGACCCATATTGCAGGATGCACAGGTTGGCTTTATAGAAAGTGTTCACAAACACAAGTTTTTGATACCAAACTGGTGATATGAAGACATTATCAGGCAGATACTGACCTGTTGGGGTTTTTATGTGTGATGTGTTTCCCTGCACTGTGGTGCTTTACAGAAATTCAGATTATATTCTACGGTTGGTCAGTCATGAATTGGAAGAGACGTTTGAACAGATTTAATAACATGGCTTTGTAGTAGCTTCCTCCCTGTAAATAAAACACCAGTTCTTAGCTAAAACCATGTTAGAAGTGGTTCTAGCACCAGTACTGGAACCAGTCTGGTCAAACAGAGGAACTTTACACTGTCTGATGTAGAAGGGAAAAAAAACAAAAACATGTATATCCATTAAATATCAGTGAGTATGTTGTTTTAGATAATTGTAGTAAAAAAAAAGTAAGTGCTTTCCCTCTCGTCTTCTCCACAGTGTGTACACCTCACACTCTCTTATGTCCCCTCACTCTCAGATTATAGTGACAGATAGATTGAAGGTGGGCTGCTATGAACCGATCGATAATCGGCAACTTCTGCAATATTACCATTCCTTCTGCCAAGCCGCTGGCTAATGGAGCACACCACTGTCAACAGGAGGAGCTGTGCTGGCTAAAAGGAAAAGGGTTTCAAGGAGACAGATTTTGATGAAGTTACTTTCAAAGCTCGGCACCAGGTTGAAAGCTACTCCAGTCATTGAAAACCATAGCAGACATAGGCCACAGTGCCAATGATTTCATTATCTACAGAGGTTAGACCTAATTAATTAATAAACACAATCTAGAAAATTAATACAATTAAAATTAGATCAAATCATTAGCTTTCTCTGTCCCTAGACAAAATCCAGTATTTATTGTCAAAATGTCTTGGGAGTCATTTCACAGAGAGGACTGAATCTATAGATTAAAGCATTTCAGTTTATTTGTCCAATTTAAAGCAGATAGACAGTTTGTGTGGCGCTTAAACCTAAGGCAGGCCTGTGAATGCAAATGGTGAACCTTCATTATATGAGTAGGTATGCACCATTTTTAAAAATGTTAATTCTTCACTAATCTCAGTTTTATGAATGTATTGCACATTTCTCTGTCTTGAACCTACTGACAAGCAGGGGACAACAGAAATGAGTTGGCAAACAGTTGCTTGTTTCCCAGCATCATAATTCTTTAGATGTTGTGTCTTTGGCCACTAAACTGTACGCTATTAACTATATAGACAGCTGGTGCACTTTGCAGCTAGAAATTTAAAAAGACTTTGCTGATCCAAAAGTCAAGAGGATATTTCATACTGATAAACACCAAACTAGGTGAGATTAAACCAGTTTTAAATGACTGAAATGACTCAACTCTGTTCTTAAATGGTTCTTCTTCTATTGTCTAGTTAAGATATCAACCACTGAAAGTGAGAAGAATTCATTTTGAACAGCATGACACCGGAAATAATGAGCTTCTTTCTGATTTGTGCACTGTGCTGATCCAGGGCTGCCAACTTTTCAGTTCAGCTTGGAGTGAGAAAGCTTAATTGCTGGGCTGGGGGCGGCTGCATCGCCCACAAGTCCCCTAATGCTTAAATATCTACACTCACTGTTTTTGACCTCACAAATGGCGGGCCCACCAAAATTGACATCATGGTTCTGTGTGTAATGCTTGAGTGGCCTTGTGAGTTGGATAATTAAAACAATTTGAATAGTTTTGAACCTTCTATTTTTGAAGTCCATTCAGTAGTCCTAAAAATGTAACTGCAACACAAAAGAACATGGATTTATCTAAATGAAAGGGAATAGCTGAGAAAACTTCTTCTGTAGTGACAATGTGTAACTTTAGCAGGCCTTGATATTCCAGCTAGCTAAATAGGTGACATTAGCAAAGAATGGTAGGCCATCAAGTCTATCCCTCATCCGTCTGTCAAGTGCATGCAGAGTTAAAAAAATAAAGAGACCTCTATTAAGCTGTGGTGGAGGCCAAAAAAATATCACGTGGCTATGTTTAAAAGCTATTTGTATGTACTTGTGTAAATGGAATAGAGAAAAATATGGGTGTGATGATGAAATGAAATAAAACCACATGCTTGATAAAGGCAGTTTTAAACTAGCTATTATTGCCGCTGTCCACTCCTTTCTTGTGTCAGTCAATCTCATTCTTTTCTTCGTCCATCCCTGGATGAATGCAGGGAGCCACGACCCGTTCCTTTATCATCACACAGCCAGGTGCACTCTGAGAGCTTCCTGCTTGCCCTTTATCAGCACAGCCGACAAAGATGCAAGTGTGCTTTTCTGTGTTTGTGTTTGCGGGACACAGGGGTAGATCATATTTTTTTGGGTGCAAGATTGTGCAAGAGCAGATTGTGAATGCATGAATGTCAGGGTGTGTGTGTAGTTGTGTCCTGGCGAGTGAACATGTAAGCAGAGAGATCAGATCCCAAGCCTCTTCCTAGGGACTCAGTGGTCCTGTCACTTCAAAGGGCTGTATGGGACCGGTATGCCAGCATGCCCGCCAAGGTGGGAAATCCTGTTTATATGGTGGGGGCTGCTTTGGCAGAACTGGTGGCTAACACCAGAGTCTGGCATTTGCACACACTGCCACCACCCATGCAGGTTTAAATCTTCAACCACGCTGTGAGCCACAGTGCAGATTATTTGCTCTTTATAAACAAATATATCTGAATTAGAAAATAATATTTCAGAAGGGTCTCTAGGCTTTGATTTAAGACCTCAGACTTGTGACAAAGGGGAAAAAATTAGAAAAAAAGTGTATTTTGTTGGAGCATGTAAAAGCAAGACAATCAGATTATGGCCTTAATTGTTGTGAATGATTTAATGATACAATGTTAGTTTTGACGTTTTTTGCATGGTGGCCTCTTGGTGCTTCCTGCTGTGTGAAAAAATATCAAAAGACTATTTCAACACCCTCAGTGTAGTCAGCAAAAGGGAAGAAAGAGGTGGGAGAAAGCTTTAAGTCTTCAAAGTGGCTGACTTGGGAGATGGAGAGGAAAACATCTTTTGCTTTAAAACGTTTTGAAACACTTTTATCTCATCAAGCTTGGGTGATCACAAAGAAAATTGATCTGTACCGGGAAGAAGTTCTTCATTGCACTTTGTACTCCCCAGTGATTTGCTTGACAGGTTCCTGCTGAGGGACTTAGTTTAAAGAGGATTTTGATGAGGTTGAGGAGTGATGTTGATGTGACATTAATGTGTCACACTGTTTCCTTTGTTCGCGCTTATTACTACTGCGAATGAATGCCTTCTTTTTTTACAATGACTTTCTTTTATTTTAAAAGTATCACTTTCATTTTATAGCATATTTGGTAAAAAATAAGGCATATAATGAGAAAAGAAAAATGCATGGCATTTGAACCTCTCCTGTATGGCAAAACGCAGCACCTCAACAAAGAAGGCATTCTTGGAATAACTGTAATATTTAAAGAGAAGAAAGCAATGAGGCAATGAAACCCCCCGTGGTGTATATTAATAGTTTGACCCAGTAATGTCACGTAAAGGCTTGGAGCTACAGTTGCAATGTTGAGAGTAGCTGAATGTTTTTGTGGAAATTCTAAAATGTTTTTTTTATTTAATGCATATGTGAACTCTAACTTGTTACAGAGGAAGTAAACCCACAAACATCTACAGAAGTACAAATAAGAATTAGAGTCAATTGAGACTGACTCTAAATCCTGTCTCCCACTTTCTACCTGTCCCTTACTGTTATAAATATGCAAAGTACACAAGAGCTCTTATGGCAAAAAAAGAAAGGAAAACACAAAATGAAGCAGTTTCTCTTTTCTTGTTTTCTACAACCTACTTCTCCTCTGTCCTGCCCTGGCATCTTTCACCCTGCACTGTGCCCCAGCTCCGGCAGCACCTTAAGGACAAGGCAAGAGGGCATCTGACATCTCCTGAGCAACCAGGATGACGTTATCAAAGTAACATCCCACTTCCTAAATCTGTTTTTCAAATTTTGACAAACATTACTTTTTTTCCGTTCTAATGGGTCCACATGTTTTGGAAGAATCCTGTTGAGTCTTTAATTTGAATTTAGTGTGTTGGAGCAGGGAAACATCTAAAACCTGCAGGATAGCAGCACTCCTGTTTTAAAGTGATTCCCATAACTTCATGTCTTTATAAAGAAAAAATAAAAATAAAAAACAAAACATTCACTCCGACTGTAGTTTATTTATTTTTTGTCAATTAAGAAAGTAGAAACTCATTGCATCACCATACTGTGTTGTATGAAAATAAATGTTACATGCACAGTATTTATCCAAATGGCCTACAGTATATCATTCAATAACCCCCACACAAATTGTGGACTTGTTGTTCCAGTTGTCAGTTCAGTCAGTCTGAAACAACTTCATGGCAGATATGAAAATATCACTTGTTCGAAAACAACAACAACAAAAAAAAAGTAAAAATCAAAATAGGCAACAGTTAAGGTGGTCTGCCAGACATATTTGAATGCCCACTGTTGGTGTACCCTCTTTACTCTTTTCTTATTTTTGCCTGATGTTGGCAGTAAACCAAAACACTCAGCTGCAATTGTCTTTTGTTTCACCTTTTCCCATTTAAATCAAACCAGAATTGCAGCTGGCACAGCAGTTTATGTTTTGGACAGCAACTGTGCAATCTTAACTGCATGACTTGGCAAAATTCAGTTTTTCAAGGCCAGAGGTCTTACTGTGAAATAAAGCCCTTATTGCTCTGTGGGTGTTGCTGACGTAGCCTAATAATCAGCAGGGGAGAGAGGGTAGCTATAGTGAGTAAAAGAAAAGTTAGAAAATTTCTAAGAAGCTCATTTAAGAGGAATTCAAAATGTTTAAATGCAGTCATGACTGGTGAAACATAAGATATGAAAGACAAAAGCAACAAAAAAGGTAAAATCTTTTCAGATGCTTCACAATTAGCTGCATCTGTTAAAATCTCCTCTTTTCACTCCACTACGTACTGAATCTGGAAGGCAACACAGACAATATTGCAGCTTTTATTCCACCAGTCCTTTCAGGTTATTCTCACACCAACAAAGCTGAGCACTACAAGATCATTTGTTGTGCATTGTAACCCTTTTACACCTCAGTCCCTCCAAGTTCAGGGAACACCTACGGCAACATGCTTGTTTAGAATGACATAACTTGGCCTGCCAGGGCATCAACTTTGGAACCACTGCTGGATATACACCTTGCTGCTCCTGCAGGAGCAACTTAGTTGTTTTATTGCCATGTAATGCAATGTGTACGACTACTGAAGGAAACAAAAACTATATACACACTGTGGTTAGGCATTTTGCTTATACTGTGGAAAAGAGTATGTTGTGGCGATTGCATTTACAGCTATTCCTTCCGCTGCATACAATTTCTTCTGATGCATCCAACCATCATTAAGATAGTCTGCACTTAAAGTTAGAACTGGAAACACACTGATGAACAAACGCATGTCTTTTCAGTTAATGAAAAATAGAAGTGATGAAGTTGTAACTCAATGTCTAAAAAAATGTGGATTTGATAATTGTTGGTAAACATTACAAAAAATAATGAAATCAGTGTCAAAAGCTTGTGGACCTAACTTTAAAAGATGTAGGATTTTGTATGGGAAAAGCAGATGGAGCTCTGACCTATCGAGCCAAAATGTTCCTCTAGACCTCTGAAAGTGTCCTGTAGTATCAGGCACCAAACATTAATGGCATATCCTATAAGTCCTGCAAGGTGAGGTTTTCATATACCAGACCTATTTTTCCATTACATCCCACAGATGTTCCATTAGATTAGGATCTGGGGAATTTAGGGAACATGTCAACACCTTGAATTCTCATCGCATTCCTCAAACCATCCATGAACTGTTTTTGTAGCCCGACTCATTCATGCTGTTGAAATAGATCATTGCCGTAATGTCACAGCTTCATGTTTACACAAATTTGGTTTGCAGCTATATAAAATGATTTATTTTATAATTAGGTGAATCTTATGATGAATACCTTGTATGTAATTAACAAGTAACGCTGATTCAAACTGTTAATATTTTTCTTGCAGCTTGTCCACATTTACCCAACAATAAACATATAGTTTTTTTCCTCCATGGTGCAGCTCTAATGTACTACCTAAAATTTAAAGAAAAAGTGGGACTAAAAAGTCAACATATTGAACAAATATTTTGAAAGAAAAACAAAAAAAATTGGTTTGGCAGATAAAAATCTGGGAAAGTGAATGGTACTGAGAAAGATAAGAAATGTAAACACGTTTGAGCTAAAACGGTGATGTGATGTGTGTATGGGCACAAAAAGCCCAATAGAGAAGTACAGTATCTCAGAAGTAAATGTGGGCAATCAAGCTGCAAATAACTATAGATTGTGGAATAATTTTTAAATGTCTGATAGAATTGAAAATAATTCAAATATTGCATATCTTCAGTCAATCAATGAATCTGGAGACATGTATGGATGCATGGGACATGACAAAAATTGTTACTTTCTTCATTAAGTTTGGTTCCTGAGTATGCACTGAATTGAAGCAAAAAATTTCGTTATTTAGTCTTCATGAACAGTTCTCCAGGTTTTGTGGCAATATATGACTGGATAGAGAAATGAGGGGCTGTTGAAGAATTTTTTACAGTAGGTTAGACTCAGATGTATTATAGAGGAGTTGTGAAATTTGTTCTTCACACTAAAAACACACCAAAGGCACATCATTAAAAACTATAAAAATGATTAGTTTCCGGTGGGATTTAGATTTACATTTGAGTGTGTTTTACCTTTTACCTAAAACACATTAAACATGTTCTTGAAGCTTACAAATGAGCTCATCACTTCCTCTTTCATTGCGTTATCATTTATTGATCTAAACTTAAAGGTAATCAAAATTTTACATGCAATTATCTGTAAGAAATACATGGAAAATTAGCACTCTGAACAACTTAGACTATGCAAATTCTGATGCAGGCACCGCTTCACCCTGGAGCCATCAATGCATTTTTGGCGGCACTGGTGGTCCCTTCCCACTTTCCTCTTTACAGCATCAAGGGCTATTCAATAAAAATGCTTTAGGGAGCTCAGAGGAGCAGAATGGAAAAATAGAGTGAGCATTCAGTTCTGCCTGAATTATTCCAAGGTTTGTCCGCTTACTTTGAGAAAAAACCAACGAAGAAATCTCTGGCTTATTTAAAGGCTGCTTGCATGCATGCTCAAATCCTTTTCCAAACACTGCCTAAATTTTCCATGCTCATGAGGGAGCAGCTTCTGAGCTTTAGCATATTGTTAAGTGTGACACGACATGTTAGGATTTCATGATGATTTCTGGGGCCTTCATGCCTGAGCTAGAGCGGCGCTCAACAGGAAGTTTGAAGTTAACTGAGGGTGGTAGAATACACGCTATCATATAAGGGGTATGTCTTTCAAGAGGAGCTGACAGATGACAGTTCAAGCTCTTGTGAGAGGAAACACAAAATGTAACAATGTCAAGTAAAATATTTTATGGGAGTATTAGTGGACTTAAAAACGTTTTCTTCTGTTGTGGTGAAAAGGAGATTAAAAATGCTGCAGGGGGGGAACTACAGAGGGAACCATTTGGCTCCTTTTTGAAAATCCTCCAAGCAGTAGAAATTTTGAGGCATAATATAGGCACAATGGCACAGCAGAGGAGAGGAGAGGAGCGGGAGGCGAGGGTTGGGGATAACACACTCAAATCACATTTTCTCTATTAAAAGAGAAGCCAAAAGGAAACTGTTCTTTTTTCCACAGTTGGCATTAAGTGGAGAAGAAGAACATCATTCGGGTAAGAAAACTCTAACCCGAATGATGTATATTGACGTGGACCTAATTAACAAGGTCCTCTCAGCATATTTTCTTTTTCCTATTTAGGAGCCAGCATAATCATTTTGCATATGCTGTGATATCATCTGTTTAATGCACTTTTTTACCATACAGTTAAACCTGGGCGATAAATTTAGCTGTTCTCTCCGTTAATGGATGCAGGGGCCTCGCTGAATAATGTGTGCATTAGATTAGCAGCACTACAGAAGTGAACCACCGTGGAGAGAGAAACACAGTTAATCTTTCTTGGTAGCTCCCAATGGATCCAAACTTCCCATAGCTACAGGTGTAGTGTGAAGGTGGTGTGTGTTTGTGGCTGGAAATGGGGCGGAGAGAACGATTAAAAGATGGAGTGGAAAGGATGAATGTGCCTGCGTTCATAGGTGTGCTCTCTTGTAAGAACCTGATAATTAATTCTAGCCGCATAAGGAGTCTATCTGCCACCAGGAAACCGTGACAAAACTGCTTTGCAGCCAGACGTTCAAGAGAGTTAAATGAGGCCATAGGTTAAAACTTGGCTTTAAAAAAGGCATCAACACATTTACTGCTAAATCTGCACAGTTAAGATTGGCTCTCGAGAACCCTTACTCCTTTTTTTTCTTACATTCCAGCTTTTTTTTCTTCCTTAACACACTCCTGTTCCCTGATTTCTGGTGTATGGAGAGCGATTTAAAGTGACCTTGTTACAGAGAATGACAATACTATAAAAGAACGGGGTTATGAAATCGAGAAATTCTATTTCCTCCCTCCCGGCCATTCATCTTCCTGCAATAGTAAGAGGAGGATTTATTATTTGGTACCATCTTCCGTGAATTTGCATAGCATGCTTATATGGCTGAGTGTGTGCAGCCATGTGTGTATTTTTTTTATGATTTTAAGAGCACTTTTGAAAATGAAGATAGACTGTAGTTGTAGCTAAAAATGATATGTTAAATCAGTTAAGCTGCTGTAAGTGTTTATGTAAGCTGCTTTTGACTGAACAGAGAATATAAACTACAACAGAGAGAGCAAGTCTGATAGTATGTGTTGCAGAACAAGACTGTGTGCTTCAAAATGCCCAATAACGTCTGGGCCAAAAAGGAGTCACAAAGACACTTAAGCCACACATTTGTATACCACTTAATCTTCTATATAGGAATTTACCCGCAAATATGCACAGCCAGTCCAGTGCTTTTCCCTCTGACTCTCATCAAATAATACAACAGTCTCAACAGGACTCCGTTATTCATATCATATGTTATCCTGAAACAACATGAATGGGTCATTTTGTCTGCAAATAATTTAGATGCCAGCTTAGCATAAATATATAATGGCCAATGTTAACATGAGTTAGCTACAACAGTAAAAACAAGAAGCGGTAAACAACAGCTTTTCTTGATGTGATTCAGGTACCATTAGAAAATGAAAAAGTCAACTCAACTTAAACAGCTACAGTGTACAGTAAGACACTATCCAGCCTTTAGGTATGTTTGGTCCAGCAGGACCCACCGAATAATTTATGCAGTAAAATAAGCCAACGGGCATAAAAAGCTGCAGTCACATGATTTACAACCACATAAACACAATGATTAAGTCAAAATGTTTTCTCATCAGCTTTTAACCTGGATTAATAAAATTTTCCCTCACTGGCTTAGTTTACAGCTGTTTCTGAGTTGGACATGGACAGATGTGGACAGTCACTTATGTGTACAGACCAGCTGAAACTAGTCACCTTAACACAGAACATGAATTAACTCATATATCCAAGGTTGGAATAACCACTAGCTCTTATGTTTGGGCTGATGACAGATATTATAGCAACATCAGGGCCATAAGGAATCTCAATAAGTGTCCATGATATGTTTGCAACTTGTGACACAAAAGCCATCTATCCCCTATCATGGGTTTTTTTTTTTTTTTGAGAAGCAGGCCAGTCAGACTACTTTCGGGTCCAGGCCACTGCGATCTTGTCCTGCTTCTCTCATGGACCAGTGTGTGCCTGAACACCTGCCATACATTGTGGAATGTAAGTAAGATGACAAGTGCACAGCCACAAAATGAATAAACTGAAAAAAGATCAGATTTAGATATTATTTAATGGTCTGGCTAACCTTAGTACAGCTGAGACAAAAAAAGATTAAAACATGCAAATGAAGGGGAAAGTAGATCAGTGTGGCAGACAGAGCTGCTTAATCTGTGATTAAGTTCAAATAACCTAAAAACTGGTTTCATAATTATTGCATGTTGCTCTGATGCAAAAATGAAGAAATATTCTGTTTGTCTGATTTGCTGAAGCAATGATATGATGATAAGGTCTCATAGCACATAAACAAAAGAGACAGAAAAGACAGCTAATAGGTGATGATGACACAGTATGTCAACAGGAAATAGAAAATGAGACACACAACCTCCTCCTCTGCTTAGTGCGTCTCATTTTGGTTTCACTTGCATTCAGAATCATGCCACTCCAGAATGCGCTGGATTAGGTGGTGGTTTGCAGGGAGGCCGTGGATGCTTGCACACACTAGCACACACACTCCTGCAGCACGTATTGATATACTGTCTGTGTGTGATCCAACAAAACGTCTCCTTTCCCGGCAGCTTCTGTATGCAAAGAAGCACTTTGACGTTGTCTAAGGATTTGTTAATTAGTCTTGCAACATCTGTCCTCTCAATGCAAGATGGAGGTAGAATATAAAATATAAATACATTTACTCCCATCATCAGATCACCACCTTTCCACTACAGCACCTAAAAAACAGATGTCAACAGAGAAAAAAAGATGACATTTTTCATGTGATCTGTCTTTTAATTGATATTAGTCTGTTGTTGAATAATGCATGCGTTTCTTTGGGTAAGGGCTGCACAGCGATAAATTGTGTATGCATATTTGCATGTGGGCGGGTGTGCAAGAGGGCACTATTTTCTTTGATGTGAAACTCATCTTCCACATGGAATGTCCTACATGGGCCAAAGGGAATTGATAAAATGATAAATCCAGCTTATACAGAATGATTATAGCTGTGATTAAGTTGTATGGCACAGACCTTATGGGAGATGAAGAAAAGGGCAAAGTACTGGCTCCAGCTTTGGGTATGCAATGCTCAACGTGGCCCCCCGACATTGACAAATGAAGTAATTACATTTATGTGAGTGTGTAGGATTGATTCATCAAGCAACCCTTGCTACCAAAAGCATCTGATCTAATTGGGGAGCTGGTGACACATGCATCTTCCTGTGATAATAGATCTTTTTTGTTTTTACCAAAATTAAATCACCCTCTATTTGTAAAGGATCCAGTAGAGCCCCAAGTTTATGAGCTACAGTTTGATTATTAAACTCTGCAGCAATTATTCATCATTTGAGAATTACAAGACATGTGTTGTCATCTGTTAATTAAGTACATGACATGGCACAAAATCCATAGCAATAACTTCACATTGATTGCAGATTGTGGACCTATGCACTTGTAACATATCTGTAAAATATTTTCTGAAAATATTTACCATTGTCTCTCCAAGCAAAGTATAAAGCAAAATTCAGGGTTTTGAGATTATTTTGGGCAATTCAAGGCCCTTGCTTAAGGTCTGGGTGGAAGGTGTTTCTCTAAGTTATATACATTTTTGGTGACAGTCTGTCATTTGTGTTGTGTTTTGGTCAAGTGTGTCTTATAAACTGGGCAGGGTTCTGTGGGAGAAGAAAGGGCCGAAACTGAAACAATGCAAGTAAAACTGCAGTTTTAAATTTAATTTAAAAAAAAGAGATATATCTGAGCAGGCCATTATTATACCTGGATGTGGGGGAAAACCACAAAGCTGGAACTATGTTGCTTGTTGTGAGGCCGCGGAGCAAAACTGCCAACAATACTCATTGACCACTTTCTGATACTTTCAGAACATGTTCGCTGCTAAAAAAAGGTATAAATTGTTTGAAGTCTTGGAAATGCAGATATGTTCCAATTTCCAAGTTCTTAATTAAAGGGACTATACCCGATTTCACGTCCGGCTAGCTTAGTTAGAGATAGCGGCTATTTTTTTTTTAGCTTTTGTGTGACGCTTTTTCTTGGCTAAGGGGTTTAACTTTCATAATAAGACTCCGGATCACTAGGGGAACGCTATTACTGGCTGATCGGAGTCTGGACGTTTCAAAAATTAACCCGGCAGAGAAAGAGCGTCACGCCAATGCTAAAAAAACTAGTTGCTTTCGCTAACTAAAATGCCCTGG